>CAHIKZ030000155.1:290000-390000 GCA_903632075.3 Acanthosepion pharaonis
TCTTATCGACATGGTAAGAAGACACCAATATTTATTGATAACCGTAACACTAGACTTTTATTTGCTTCTGGAGTTCCTACTGCGTATTAAAGAAATAGAACTGGAGGTGAGACTTCAGTTTCAAGCAGAACATATTTGTTTTATACATCAAACAATCCAGTCTTATATACCTGGAGAGAAAGATGTCTTTTGCCCACACACCCATCAGTAATGATTAAACAAAAAATGAACTATCCTTTTTAAAAGTTTTTAAGACCTTGAATGTCATGTGACCTAGCAGCACGTCACACAACAGACAGCTTCTGGAAAAAAAATATAAAGCCCTTTTGCCGTATTTTCTTGTACATAATATGAGAAATTTTCAATGAAAATTAAAGGCAGAAAAAGGAAGGTCATATTATACACAAGTACCAATTTTACTTGGCTTAAAAAACCTTATTTGAAACAGCAAGACTGTAAATACACTCAGCATTAATAGATAATAAAATACAAAGTAGACAGGTGTTAATAAAAAAGCATTTGATATGTCGGCAATATTTGTTCTTTGGAAAACAGTATAATTGAATGTGTTTTGTTTCAAAGACAGGAAATTCATGAAATTGATTAAAAAAATTAATAATGGGAATACACAAGATCTATCATGTTTTACAAACATTAATGTTACAACAAAGCACTTTTCCATGAGAATTTGAAAATAAGTTTTGAAACAGAAATAAGGAGAAGAAACATGCAATAGCTAAACATTCAGTTAATTTCAATTCTTTAATATTGTGAAAAATTAAATGCTTTAGGGAAATATATGTACAGCAGTGAGATTTTAATAAATAATATAGTAATACAACTTTTCAAAAAGAATTTACATAGGGATGGTTGTACTGTCGGAGTTAGCTCCTCCTTAATTTCCTAATTGTTCACTAGAGGACGCTCTCCCTACACTATAAATACTGGGTGACTTCTTGTCTCGTTCTCTTTTCACTTTGCATTTCAGGAGATTGCATCACCAGTACCAATAATCAATGAACAATATCAAATTTTTACATTGGTTACACACGCAACACACAAGGTTAACTTGTAAAAATTAGTGCATATAATCATCACATCACAAATTGTTATAACAACATCAATAATGATGATGATTGTAAGCACTTCCAATCCCACTAGGGAATGCTGGGAGCAAGACCGATCCAGCAGGGAGTTTGAATAAATAAGTCGTTAAGTTTACCATATCTCATGTTGTCTCTGTGTTGCTCTAATTTTGAACGGGCAGTTTTATATAACTTATCTTTCCACCCTAAGCCTAGGTTTGGTTTGGTTTAATTTTGTTTTATGGCATATCAACCTGAATGGGTTATTTAATGATGACAACATTTTTAGGATAGATTCGTATGAATAGAATATGTATTCTGGGCGACTTCATATGTATTAAAGAGTTTAGATTGGTTTGGTTTATTTTGTTTTACTGCATATCAAACTCAATGGGTTTTTGCCCAGTTAATGCCAACAAAATTTTTTATTGCTGGTAATATTTTGTTTTGTCAAAAATTTGTTTCTGGTAATATTTTTCCTTCAAAATTGTATTGCTGGTAATAATTTTTTTCAAAAAAGTATTGCTGGTAATAGTTAACTATTTGCCCATAGCTGGAACCCTAACAGGTGCTACCACCCTGAGTCAGGGTGGACCTGGGAACACCAGCAATTAAGAAGTGGTTCCACACTCCTCAAAACCTCCTGATCAGAGGCCTTGCTGCTGGATGTAGTTTATTGTCTTACCCAGGATGGCCTAAGCCTAGTGGAACACAAACAACTATAAAACAAATATTAAAAGATAATACCAAAATCCTATATAGCACTCACTATGAAGGAAGATTTGAAATAATTGAAACTATTATCATATACAAGAAACAACCTGCATTAAATAAAATACCTTTCAGTAGAGAAGATGACACTTGATGATAATTATGGATAAAATATTTATTATCTTTGTTTTCTGGTGCTATCAAGCTCTGTTAATATGTTGTCTATATATATATATATATATATACATACATAATATGTTCTCAGTTATATAATACATGATAAGCATCTATTTAAAATTGAAATGTAGCGTTCAAAAACAAAAAAAAAAATGCCAGGATGTGGCTAACAAATCTTTTGTCTATGATACTGACAACATTTAGCTCAATACTATCTGTCCCTCAGAAGTGGATTTGTTCTTGAAGTTACCTTCTTCTAGCCTTTACTTAAAGAGGTATGACCTACAAGGCAGCAGGTGGTTTGACTTCAACATTTCCTTCTCCTAGACTGGTTGCCACCCAAGGCTATAGGACCCAGTTTGTCCTGCTATTTTACCAATATTTTCTCCTTTTACATGAGTAATAAAAAAAGAACTAAAATAAATGAAATGTTAATAAAAAAAAATTAATAACAGAAAATTGTTTATCTTGGAAATTCAAATAAATTACATCTAATACTCAGTTATGTGACATGTGTGATACACAAAATTGTTTATCTTGGAAATTCAAATAAATTACATCTAATACTCAGTTATGTGTCAAGCGTGATACACGCTTAGGCAATTATGTATCTTTCGATACACGACTTACAAGGCAGATTTTTTCCTGCAGTAGGTTGCTATTTCTTTTTGCGGTAGACTAGTTGCCATCCAAGGTTATAGAACCCCGTCTGTCCTGCTATTTACCCATAGCTGGGGGAGAAGAGGAGGATTCATACTCTTCCCAAAGGTATTAGCACATAAGTGAATGTAATGGATTCAACTGGAATTCAAACTCAGCTCTCCAATTCCTCAATCCGAGCCACTATCCATTACTCCACCATGCTTCCTCATCTAATACTACTATTTTAATAAAAAGCAACAGAAATAAAATGAAAGAAATAGTGGACAAGAATCAATAACTGAAAATATAATTAATTTTAATTGGTCTTATTTTATTATTTTAGTTAAGAAAACTTGTTATTTTCCTGGTTCATGCTAATGTGGTTGAATACCTCTCAATTGATAAACTGACTAATAATTAGAAATAAAATTTTTAATTTAATAATAACTTCATCCATGAAGTTTTCTCATAATTTTTTTTCAGCTCCATGACAATTTGTTTTAATTAGAAAAATTCTTAATTCATAATTCTATGAGGAAATTTGATAATAAATCTGATGTCAGTTTTCTAATTGTTCTATTTTTAAAAATAAATTCAGAGTTCGCTATCTTCATAATTGTCTGAGTTTTCCACTTACTGTTTTATTGCCTTTCTTTAAAAAATATATTTTGTTTCCATGTCCTTTATTTAGATTTTTATCAAATATATAAAGCTCAAAGTTTAATTTAATACTAAAAACTCTGAAAATTTCACCAACAAATCAACGCAGTTTTATCATTTTTATGTAGCAGGTGTCTTATATCTTTCCCAACTTAGTACTTCTTGCTTATAAATATTTAAATTGCATATTCAGCTTTAAAACTTATAAAAATATTCTATTATACATTTCCAGGTTAGTCTTTTGTGACTTTTATAGTAAGTGTTATTGTAATGATGGGATTTATAATTGCTTACTTACAAATAAAGTCACTTTTTATTCTAGAACTGGTAACCACTTGAACATTTAGATCACATCTTGGGAGTAATCAGTAAATTGAAGTAAGCAATGTATAAAACACTATAATGACATTCTTAATAGTATATTTTGAAAATCTAACTAATGAATTATAACATTCAATATATGAAATAAACAATTACCAAAATATTGTGTTTATAGTTATTAATAAACACTAGTATTTAGTAACTTATAAATATAAAGTTTGTGTGTATCCACTCAAAAACACTGAAAGATTAAAAATTAATAAAATGCATTGTTTGTTTCCCTGTGAATTTAAAGTGCATGTAAAAAGACATAAAACTATATTTTATTTTGAAATATACAGTGTAACCCGGATATAAGAGAGTTTTCGGGACCGGAGAAGAAGTCTCTTATATCCGGGTTTGGTCTATTACATTAACACAGGCTCTAATTTGGGACCAGAGAAAATCTCTCTTATATCCGGGTTACACTGTAGTATCTATGGCACAAGGCAAAAAAGGGAGGGCTGGTCATCAGTGACTATCCTACACCTAGCTAATCTGATTCATGTGCAATTTAGATACTTTTGTGCCTCAGCATGTATTTTCTTTACCAACTTATCAGTTCTTGCTTAACAGAATACGTAATTTGCATAGTCAGATGTAAAAAATCATACTTAAAAAAATAATTGTTTTATTATTCATTTCCATTCTGGACCTTTGTGAACTGTATAAATAAGTGATTGTTTTATTGATCGTTTTTATATTTAAATCATTTATTGATTCAAATAAAGTCATTTTCTGCTATGAAATTGGTAGTGAAACGGAAGTAAGCAATAATGACATTTTTATTTCTTTTAAAAATTAACAAATATCAAACATATATTTTCACAAATAAATTATAACATGCAGTAAAGAATTGTCAGAAACCTTGCTTTAGCTATTTCGCATATAAGCAAAGAAACAACTGTATATAGTACAGTAGAACAAAGAAATATGTTTTCTTTGAGAACGCCGTGCGTGTATCCTTGCTAGCCATATTCAAGAAATTAAGATTTCATGTTTTTCCGCTAAATTTAAATGCATATGTTTTTAGTTTGATTGTTGGGTCATTGCGACTTGAATGCGTGAATGGCTTGCCTAACCGAGTTTATTGTTTTGATTCTTAATTTTTCTTCCTGAAAAAAAAAAAAAAAATCATTTTGAAACGGTTCCATAAAAAAAAAAAAAAACATTCCGCGGTCGGTACACGATATGGTACGTTTAATTAAAAATGTCTTTTGTAGTCATATTTTATTTTTTTATTTCTAAATTAGAAACGTCAGACATTTTTTTACAATTATTATTTGTTTTAAATAAGAAATCCAAAAAACTTTAATTAATTCAAATATTTAATTCTATTTTTTTTTTTGTTCTGAGCATTTCAGTATTTCTTTTTGAAGAATTATTTTAAAAAAACTAAACATCTCTTTTAAAAACGGAGTGAAAAAGGCAATTTTTTTTATAGAATGACGAGATAAAGTTTTTAGAAAAATGTTTTTAACGCTCTCATACTGCAAAAATGCGTTTTTATAAATTTATTTATTAATAAAAAAAAAATAAAACTAAAAACGTACTAGTGTTTTTAAGTTTGAAGGTAGGGAAAAGTAAGAAATAAAAAGGATGAGACATTCATCTTCCTCATTTCCTGGCTGACTATTAAATTTTTTCTTCTTCATCAACTGATAAGCTAAAAGTTAAAAGAAAAAAGTTTTCTATTAAATTACGCATCTCTTATGTCTCTGCCCACACTCTCATAAGAACTTAACTTATCCTAATAAGGACATCGACGATTGGCGCTCAAATTGACCACTGTTATCAGAGATAAATCGCGAAGAAAGAAAGAAGGAAAAATACAACCAAGAAAACTAAAAGGAAGGTAAGTAAGTAAAAGAAAAGAGTAAAAGATCTTGGTTTCTTTCATTACTTACAACGCACAGGTGTTCGTTAAATTCAGTAGCAAAATGAAGCCAAGAAGCGTTGGAAAGGTTAAAAAGAGATGGTAAGGAAACCTTCACATCATGATTTTTATGATTGTTTTTCTTTTCCAGTTAGAATAAATGTTTAGAACTTGACCTGATAGTTCCCCCACCCCAATAATAAAAAGAAAAAATAATAAAACTAAAAGGTAAAGATTCGGTTAAAAACTAATATATTTCTAAGTAAATGTAAAAAAAGTTAAGTAAGTAGTTTCCTGTATTTCCTCTGATGCAGTTCTGATCTTTTATGAAAATTAGATTTAAAATTATTTCTTCAGGTTCAAATGAATAAAGTTTTATAGCAGACGCAAGCTAAAGTGAGGGTTCCACTCACTTTAGTTTAAAATAAATGTTCCTATGTCAAACTGGGTGTGTCCGATCCTCTTCTTTACAATTTTTTATTACTTCTTTACAAACTCTACTTTTGTAGATACCCGTATTTGAGTAGCCGTTCTGTTCATTTGCGTCTACTTTCTCGAGAGAAAAAAAAAAAAAAAACTTAATAAAGAAAATGTGGCCTCTGGAAGGATTCGAACCTTCGTCCCTCTTTGCAAAGTCTGATCCGGCGTGCTTTTACCACTTCACGATAGGCCACCAGTAGACGAAATAAAATTTAAATATTGTTTAAAATAAACAGAGTGTTTACTTAAATACGGATATCTACAAAAAATTTAATAACGTTTGAACTTTGAAGTAATATGTTGGGGTAAAAAATAATCTCAGAAATCTCTTTATTTATAATGTAAAAACGTACTGTTAAACTCGTCCCTGATTTTGTGTCCAATGAGTCGATTTCTTTACTTTTTACATCATGGGTTAGTGACAAACATTCCCCTTGTTGAAACTGTATGGAAGCTTTTCTTGGCTTGATGACCATTTACCGAGCACACAGTGTTGAAGGTAGACAACAACTTGAATAAAACTAAATGGGATAGATTTGATTTACTACAAGAGTGATGCAATATTATCACAATATTTTGATAAGTCCACCTCAGGTTTTATTGAACAATCAGATTTTCATAATTGAACGATTGTAACTACTTTATCTACTGTTAATTGTAATTAGGTTGAACAATAATTGCTTATTGAAGGCGAATTTAGAACAAAAATAAGTGAAGTGATCTTATTTAAATTATTAGTTGTTATTCTTAGGCTTTCTTTAAATTCATTCATTGTCACTGTACTTATACAGCACTGTACGTCTGTTTGTCAATTCCATCCAGACAACTGTGTTATTCAAATCATTGTCTTCTTCCAGGACCATGAGCCTGGTAAATGTTAGTGAAGCTGAGTTTTTTTTTTTTTTTGCCTTTTTAAAGAACATTAAGGAAGCATTTTCTTTGGTGAGTCACTGAGTACAAGGGATAGTTTCATATACAGCTATCAAAAGTTCTTTCCTTTATCTGATAAAGTTTATCATCTATCAAAATAACACAATCAGTTATCACACTTGAATATCTTTTAAAAAAAAAAACAAAGAAAACATTAAAATTTTATCTACCTCACTTTGTAGCCGTATTGTTTCAAAACTTCCAAAATAACTAGTTGTAAATACCAATCCTGGGTCAGGCAGTTCATATACTGAGGTAAGGCAGATCAATAAAATGCCATAAAGAAGAGAAAGGATTTACGAGGAATTGAAAATTTTGAAGAATTCTCTTGGAAAGATATAACACTGTGAGAAATATTAGAGAGAGAGAATATACTCATGACTTAAATAAAAAAGTTTTTTTTTTTTTCAACAATTCACTGATTCCAAACAAGCCTAATGAATGCAGCTACACACAACTGAGGAAAGCCAAAGAGTATTGGTTGGTGTATGTTATATCAAAAACAAGGAAACTGGTTCTAATGAATCAATGTACACAGTGAAATCTTTTTCCCCAAGTTATGGGTTAAATAGCAAGGCTGATTGTGCTTTTTAGCTATATTTGACAAGCAGTCTAGAAGGACAACTTTGTATTTAAAACTGTATGTAGCCCTGACAAAGTACGTACTATACAGCCATAGAAAAGATTCTATGATCTTGACTGCTGTTGATGAGCTAGATACATAGGTAGGTTTTGCTAGTATTCACCAAGACTCCAATTAGTATAATTCATAATTTGAATGACAAAGACAGGGTAAAATTAGCAAGTATTTTGGAACAAAGTAAAAGATAATTTTCAAATGCAGCTTCAAGGTTACCTAATATGATATACACCTGAAGACTGTTTTCTCTTGCATTCACTATGTCCTGTGAGGGTTAAATTCTCAAAGTCTTTTTTCCTTATTATGTGTTCTTTAACTGCTAAACTATGTAATAATCCAAATCTAACCACATCAGACACAACCTCTCGCGATGCCAAATTTCTTTTTATGCTAGTAGTAAGTTGTAATAAAAGCAACTAAAAGTTAAGATGAAAGTAATGCTAGTAAAAAAGGATTGACTATGCTTTAACTACTAAAAACAAAATAAAGATAATACACCTGCTACATACCCAATATAATTCTTATCTACGATATATTTGCAGGTAACAGACTTGATCAACCATGTTATACAAAATCTTAAATGCATTCTGATCAAATAAATCTTCATTTGGTAACAGCTATGCTTAATTTGGGTATATCAACTTTTTCAGTCCCAGAAGTGCAATTTGACACAGAAAACAGTAACTGTTAGCTAATTGCAAATTCTAACATAAGCTGTTTGCATTTACGTTGCCCTTGGTAAACGCCAGTATTCATCATTTTTCTCCACTTCCATCAGCTATGGGTGAAATAGTATGGTAAACTGGGTCATTTAGCTTTGGTTAGGTCTCCAATCTAGGAGAAGAAATCAGAAATCAAAAACAAACTATCTTTCCCTAGCCCAGGTTCATTGGAAGAATATTTAGAGTGGGAAGGCCGGCCTATAAATCAATAGGTTGAGGGAGGGGCTAGGGATTTACATACTAAAATTAGTTCACATCATTACACTGGAGAGAGTGGGGGCAGCCTCCCCTACCTTTGGTATCAAGCCTATCCTAGGCACACTCATTGCTGATTCAGCTTCAGTACATGTGGTAAAAAAAATACTACAATGGGTCATGAGATTTAAAAGAAAAGGATAAAACTGTCCAAGAATGATTTCTAATAATTCCCGAGAGATACCAAGTAATCTTGCCAGTCAAAACTTTCAATTGAAACTAACATAGAAAAGAGAATATTCAAAAATCAAATTTTATCATTCCATGTTACTTTTTAGATGAGTTTTTGGAAAGATTTGCTTATTTGTTTTTCTATATTTTGACTCACAGAGAATTATTTAAAGATAGCTCTGAAAACCCATGCCAGTCAAAGTATTGTAAAAAAAAAAACAAAAACAAATGCACTAACAACAAGAAGCATGTCAATCCAAATGATAAACATATAACAAAGTTTCTCATATTTTGTCAAACTGGAGGCATATTTGGTAGAGAAAAGAAAGAAAATCTGATATTCTAATGCACTTTATTCCATGCAAATAAAAAACAAAGTTAATGAATCAGAGCAAATAAAGATAGAAAATTTTTGCTTCAATAACTTTGAAAGAGCACTCAGATTTAGTTTAAAACTTGTGCTGCCATATGACGTTACTAAAGTCAAGATTTTCTATTCAGAAAAAGTGAACAAGGAAAAGAATTTGATAAGGGGATGCAAGCCCTAGATTCATTGCTTTTCATTTCTTTAAAGCCAAATGAAATATTGACACTGTTAATATTTTGTCTTTCTTTTCTTCATCTTATTGTTACTTTTGATTTCAACTTTCTCTAAATGTTCAAGTAAGTAGTGTATGTTCATTAATCTTCAGTCAGTTATGTACCATGCGTGATACACACTTAGGCAATCATGTATCTTTCGATACATGACTGACAAGGCAGATTTTTTGTGTAGTAGCCATCCAAGACTATAGAACCCAGTCTGTCCTGCTATTTACCCATAGCTGGGGAGAGAAGAAGAGGATTCATACCTTTCCCAAGGGTATTAGTACATTAGTGAATGTAATGGATTCGACTGAAATTCAAACTCAGCTCTCCGACTCCTCAATCCAAGCCGCTATCCATTACTCCATTGTGCCTCCTCATTAATCTTAAACTAGTCTTTTCTTATTGTTTTTATCACAAGCACCTTGGTCAAATCCTCATTGATCTTTAAAGTAAGTAGCAAGTTTTTCCAAATCTTATTGTTGCTTTTTATAACAACTTTCTCAGTTGAATACTCCCCAAACATTAACTCATCTAGTGCATGACAATAAACTAAATCTGGCTGAGAGGCCTCTGATCAGGAGTTTTTGAGGAGTGTGGAACTACCTATTAATTGCTGTTGTTCCCACATCCACTCTGACTCTGGGGTGGTAGCACCTTTTAGGGTTCTAACTATGGGCAAATAGTTAACCACAAACTGGGGTGAAAACACTATGAAAGTATAAAAATAGATTTTTATAGTAAAAATACCAGCAATACATTTTTGAAGAAAAAATATTACCAGCAAGACTCTCAACAATAACCCTCTTTACAAAAATACAACAATGAAACCTGATCTATAAACTGATTTCTTACAAAGAATATATATTCTATTCATACAAACCTATCCTAAAAATTTTGTCAGCATTAAATAACCCACTGAGGTGTTGATATGCCATAAAATAAAATAACCCTAAACTGAACATTAACTAAGTAGCATAAGCATTTTCATTATTGATTTGAAATTGTTTTTTTCTTCATCTTACTTTTGCTTTTTATAATTTCTAAGTTAAATACTCTCCTACTTTCAAAGTAAAGTAAAATTGAAATAAAAATGGAAATTAAATCCTACATCCTGGAAAGTCACTTTTTATAAACAAGGCCTTAACTAATTTGACAAGTAAAACTTATGGCAAGTTCAGTGCACTTATCTAGTTATATTGCTATATGTCTTAATTCCAAGTCTTTTGATCATTTTTATGATTTGATATCAGTCTTAAATTATTTAAATTATTAAATATTTTCATTACTAATTTTCTTTCTCTTGCTGTTGCATTTAAAGTAATGATGGGAAAAAAGTTTCTTTGAATGGTCAATGACTCATTCTCTTTGTCAACTATCACAGTGACAGTGACAAGACATTTTGTCAAGATAGCTGGCAATAGGACAGAGGACAGGATGAAATGAATTCATGCCTTTTACAGAAGTATAAATCCAAAGTGAACACAAACAGCCTGATCTGAAATTAGAACTTGGTTTGCTAATTCCATTTTCTTTGCTATTAGCCATTATATTACCACATTTACTCTACACACACACACACACACACATATATATATATATATATATATATATATATATATATATATGTAAAATGAAATGGACTAAGTCTGACAATTATTTTAATATAATATATAAATATTGTAGCTAAATGGTTTAGCACATCAGGCTATATGATGGTTCCGTGGAAGATACGGGTTCAATTCCTATTGGAGGAGATATTTTTTATGAAATTGCTAGCTGGTAAATGTTGTTAATACTGTTTATTATAAACAGAGCATTTACTTGAAAATTTGTATCCATAAAAATAACATATAAACAAAAAATATATATATGTATCCAGGTATGATGAGAACGAATAGAGTACAATTGGAATACAATTCCAACATTTGTAACATTTAATTTAAAAGAGGACTCAATACATAGTAGAGCAATATTATATATATATATATATATATATATATATATATATATATATATATATATATATATATAAATGAAATCAATGTCAAAACCTGTGACAGTTTCATGTAATTACCATCATTAGATGCATGATTGTTATTATATAGTAGTAAATTTTGGTATTGGTGGTAATATTATATTATATTTAGGTCTGTCAACCTTGGCATTGAACCCTCAATTTATTTTATATTTTAAACTTTTTAGCTTATTTTAACCTTTTATTCTTCCTTCTAATTATATGTATATGTATATATATATATATATATATATATATATATATATTCTAATTATATGTGTATATATATATATATATATATTCTAATTATATGTATGTGTATATATATATATATATATATATATATATATATATATTCTAATTATATGTATGTGTATATATATATATATATATATATATATATTCTAATTATATGTGTATGTGTATATATATATATATATATATATATATATATATATATATAGAGAGAGAGAGAGAGGTAGTTCTTCATATATGAAACTGATAGTAGCAGAATACATTTGCAAATACATTCAAAGTTCATTATTTTTTTTATATTTTTGCTTTGTATTTGTACTTTTTACATTTCACATTGAGCACTGTGCTGTTTAGAGCATTATCATCTTCAATACATATTTTATAATTGTATTTATATATATATATATCTATATATATATATATATATATATAATTAGATATATATTAGGATAGATGCACAAATTCTTCTGTCAAGAAACAATGGATGAGGGTTCAGTAAATTATTATACACCCAGACATACAAGTTAATTAGTACTTTTAGCACCCTGAATAAGATTAAAATAGCCGCATGCTCACTCATTCTGGGATGGTTTCATGAGACCTGGTCACTCATAGCATCCTGTTTTTGGCAAAGTCTGAAGTATTTAAACTGGAAAATAATTTAGATAAGAAGCTAACATCTAGAAACTGCTGACAGCTAGGCATGTCTGAGTTCAGAGATGCTTTGTGGGCAGGTATACAAGGAACCTACTACAAATTTATCTTAATACATTAGAAAAAACGGTAGCCAAGATTCAAATTAGACCTAGGTTGACCCAATCCAGTATGTTTAACATGGCAGACTCTGTTCTGGGAAAAATCACAAATGCAGCATGACTCAACATTTCTCAGATTTGTGAGCCGTTTTAACTGGACCATCAAAACTTAAGAATAAAATAAAGAATTCTGCTGAATAATCTTTGAAGTAAACTAAATATGACATGAATAATAATTTAATAATTTTAAAACATATCAAACAGATCCTGGGACCAAAATTTTCACTCATCTTGAGTTAGCCTTCTGAACCACTATACCTCTCTAAGAGTTTAATAAGAGTAGATAGGTTCACCTATCATCTGGTCCAAATTCTTCCCAGTTTTTTGAGTAGGAGCAGAGCTTTATTCCTTATTTTCTGTTTTAGGATTGAGTGTCTGGTTCCTTCTAGGTTATTTTTCATTCTCTTTCTCTCCCAGTATTCCCTTGCATCTTAGTGATATCATTGTCTTGCTTGGGGTGAATTAAGAAAAAAAAGAGGCAAAGCTATAAGACCAGATCTCCTTTTAATTGGTAGACCTTCTCCTGCAGCCACTGTAAAAAAAGACTTACATAAATAGTACGATCTATGTTTACTCGTGTTTATGAAATGATTTAGAGTTTGTAATAAAAAGCAGCAGAACATGAAAGAAGTACTTTGTAAAGAAAATTAATAATATTTCAATAAAGAAAACTAAATGACATGAAATGTAAACCTCTTGATATATAAACTTATATCCAAAGTCTTCTGATGTTAATCAAATGAAGCTTACTATCTTCTAAAATCTCTTTATTTTTTATATATTTATAATCAAAGAGAAGGTATCGGTTTTTCTGAGTTTTTGCTTCTATCATCTAAAAATTATAGATATATATAAATACTTAATTCATATAAATATGTAATTCATAGATGGGTGAGTGGTTAATGTTTGCTTTCTGTCCATGAGACCTGGGTTCGAAACTCACCATGATCAATTTGTCAGGAAGATAACTTCTTGATATTATTGGTCTGGGGCGGGAGGAAGTGATCACAGCATATGGCATCTTTGGAAAGTGCCTGAAAACTACACTGAGGGTTGACCCAAGCCTTGTGAGTGAAATTGGGTAGACAGAACTCTTTGGGGAGCCATTGATGATTGTGCTAGCACAAAGTCACACGTCATCATGGCTGAGGGTGCTGGCCTTGTTCAGACTGTTCATCACACTAGATAACGTGTTCTCTTCCAGAAACTTTAACTAAAGTCCACTCAGCCTAGTTGCAGTATAAACCACAGGTGAGTTCTGTGGGTGTTGAATAAACACAAATGTGCCTGAGCAGGTGTCTACAACATGGATTGGCTAGCCATCCTAGTAGACGGGCATCCTTGGATATGAGAGGCCAGCCATCATCATCACAATTCATAGAAGAGTCCTGTTCTGTCAGTAACACTTGCATTAACTGCTATCCACTGACAATATCTTTTTTCATGACTTTTAATTAACAGAAGAGAGTGATTGATTTTTTTTTTATGGCTTATCAACCCTTTGCAGATTATTTAAAGCCAGAACATATTTTTAGATAAGAATTTTTTTTTCCAGATAATAATGATTTAGTGATACAAGTCTTACTAATTAACCCATAGCTGGGGGAGAAGAGGTATATTCATACCTTTCCCAAGAACATTTGCATGTAAGTGAATATAAAAAAAACAACTGAAATTGTAACTTGGCTCTCCAGTTAAGAATTTCAAGCCATTATCCATTACACCACCCCAAACATCCAAGTTACAGCACCCTGGTATTCCCAAGTGATCACCCGTATAGGTACTGAACCGTATAGGTACTAACCAGGCTTGATGTTGCTGGAGTGATCATATGGATCATATGGTTCAATGTGATATGACTGTATGCCTAACAGACAAGAGATTGCAAGCTTCTTAAAACATATTTTGAAATGACAAACTTAATACAGTATCAGAGAGTCAGTAGGTGATAACAGGAAAAGCTAAAACCTTCCCAATAGATACCAAATTCAGATGCAATGGACACTAAAATAAAACAATGATTTCCCCATTTTATTCCCCATCTCCATGAGGATTACAATTTGTTATATAATTTTATATATATATATATATATATATATACGTGAAAAGTGTATATAAATATAAATAAATATATAAATGTATAATTATTTATATATTATATGTGGTTATTATTAGAAAGTGCTCAATATCAGAGATAGAGCTAACATATTTGGTTGGATAGATGTGAGTTTGTGACCCTGGGTTTCACGCTTTAGCGATCGTATTGCTAAAGTGTGAAACCCAGGGTCACAAACTCACATCTATCCAACCATATATATATATATATATTTGACTCTCGTTCTATTCAAGGTATGAGGGACAAGCAGCTCAGTTCCTAGGAAATGACAGCCAGACGCCAGCACATGAGATTTGATTAGCGGTGAAGGCTTTGTGCAGAACCACCCACACTTTTTGAAGGGTTGAATACAGAGACCTGGTGCACTACATGCCACAAGGTTCCCAAACGACCTTCCACAGGTTTTGAATTCAGAGTAGTCCATCACCTAGACCAGTTGCCATCCGAGGCTATAGAACCCAGTCTGTCCTGCTATTTACCCATAACTGGAGGGAGAAGAGGAGGGTTCATATCCTTATAGTGTAATAGCATGTAAGTGAATGTAATGGATTCAACTGGAATTCGAACTTGGCTCAATCGGAGCTGCTAACCATTACTACACTGTGCCTCCTATATATATATATATATATATATATATATAAAATTGCAGTCTGTACATGGAGGAGAAAATTGAAAATTATAAAATTTAAGAACATGAAGAGTTTAATAAACAAAAAGAATAAAATCATTTCAAACTGTTGGTGTGCTGATACATTCATTTTGAAAACTGTGAAAAAATCAAAAGATAATAAACAAGCACCAATTTTGAAAAATTGCTCGGCATGAAACAGGCAGTGAATGGGTAAGTAAATATAAAATGTAATTTTTTATGTATATTCAAAAGCTCTTTTAAAAATATTAAAATTTGGACACCTTATATATGTGAGTAATAAAATATATAAATTAGATATGAGAGAGAGTGTGTGTATGCAAGTAAATATTTTGATCTATTTGTTTATATTTTTTTAAATCATTTCATCTAAACAAGGTGATAAAGCCACTAAGATATAAGAAGTGTGAAAGAATAAGAAAAGAAAAACATTATTAAGGAGAGACAAGAATAAAAGAGGAGGAATCAAGAAGACAACAGATAACGATTGACATTGCATTCAAATTTATCAAGATCAAAGTTAGCTGGAAAGCAAGAAACCAGAAGAGAGCTCCACAAGTGAGATGTGTTAGAGAAGAAACTCTTAGCAAAGAACTTATGGTTACATCTAGTCATTTCAACTGTAAAATGATGAGACCTTACTGCCAATCTAGTACTGCACTTGGTATCATAGAGGAAAGTTCATTAGAACAATTACCATGAAATTATTTACAGAGGGAAGTGACATCATGGAAGTGGGAAAGTGACTGAACCTGGATTGCAGATGATTCTTTGGATCAAGAATCTGTAAATATGTAGCAGGAGCATCAGACCATATGTGGCAGCAATATTTGAAGATGAAATGGACAAATGGTAGACTTATAAATATGTAAGATAGATTCTGGAGAGAAAAATTGTCTAGCATGACACAGTGAACCAACTTTCCTAGCTGTAGACCTAGCAATTGTTTCAATGTAATCTTTCCATTTTATGTCAGCAGGGAACATTAGTCTGAGAAGGCACAATGAGTCACTCTCCTGGAGGTTAGCATCAGCCATAATAAATTCAGTTTATGACAGCACAGGTTACATTTACAACTAATAATTCAGTTATATTTGCTACATATATTCACACACTTCTAGTTGTCATCTTCTGTGTGTCATATCCTTTCTGGGTGTGGGTGATTGTGGCTCTCTGCAAGTCCCTATCCTTTGTAGCTTTGAACTGTCTCTTTTTTTTTATTTTTAAGTCCCTTTTTCTAAAAACTTGATCCATCCATGTTATACTCAGTATTCTTGTGTGGAACAACAGTTGCTTAAAGTCTTTTCTTAATCTACAAACAAAATAGAACATTTGCTGCTTCCTTAAGAGCTGTGTCATAATATATGTAATTTGAGGATAAACAAATGTTTTTAGTTTATTAAAGCCTACTTCTGATATCACAGATCACATAAGCATAGTTTTTTTTTTTTAAATTTCCAAAATTTCCATTTCTATAGTAAAAACATAGACAGTACATTTCTATATGAATCTAACTTGTCATTTGCCACGAATTGTTTTTCTATACATTTTTTTAGCGTCTGTTGTGTTGCTATGCATATAGTCCTTAGCATAAAAATAAATTTCATGTTTCTGTTTATTAAATATTATCTTAATATCTCACATCACATGTGATGAAAAAAAGCTGATTAATTTCCCTCTTTATTTCATACCAAGTCACACCTCCAATCATCCAAGAGTGAAGAAAATACCGGATTTTATTTAATTTTCAGGATTTTAATTTTTTTTTCTTTTACTTTTAATGAATCCAGAAGAACCAAACAGGATTTTCAGATTGTTAATTTTCTACAGGAATAAATAATTTTAAAAAATTATTTATTTTTTTGGGCAGAGATCAGGGATTTAAAGCAATGAAATTTTGACGAGCTGGGAAAAAATGTTATGAAATTATGAAAAAAAGTTTTTTTTTTCCAATTTTTTTTGTTAATTCTATTGTTTTCTCATTCAAAGAGGGGGTGAAAGAGTTAATTTAGTATCTTAAAATTTGACAATTCAATTAACTTTTTGGTGACCCCTCCCCTTATAATCCAAAATACTCCTGTCAAAAAGCCAATATTTTATTCCATGTTCATTACAGAAATAATCATCATCAATAGAACTGAACGAAAATCCAGAAAAATATCAACATGTTAATTTTTCAAAATTTTATTTCCAGCTTTCCCTAACATTTAAAAATTGATATAAAAAAACAACTGTTTACAATACCTTACCTCATATTGCATTAACTCTAAAAAAAATCAATGAAAACAATATTAAAAAAAAAATTTATAATAGAAGTAACTTGAAATAAATTTTCATATATTTTAATAGTCATGTGACCAAATATATGCCCCCCTCTATTTTTCATGCAAACAATGATACCTACTATCTAAAGTAAAAAATTTTATTAAATTTTGAATGTATTTGGCACAAGACATGGGCTACAGTTATTGTACATCATAAAAGTTAAAGAAAAAGTTATTTTTATAAGGTCAATAACAATTAAAATTCAAAGATTTTGCTTTGGGTAATTTCTTGAAAGAATTTTTTTTCTAAAACACCAGTAGGTTCCATGTTCTTAAGAACACTGTTTTAACTTGTCACGAGGAAATCTATTTAAATATACTAGTGGCATTATTGATCTGTGTATGTTGTTGAAGATCTCAGAGAAATTCCTCTCTTCACTTCACATTAGTTATTAATGAAGAAGAAATTAAATCATCCTTTATAGCAAGGATGTTTCTTGCTATACTGTGTGTGTGTGTATATATATATATATATATGATAAAATAAAGAACAAATGGGAAATGTATATCAATCTAATATGTTTCATTTTTATTAAAGTTTCATCATAGATTGAAAGAAAACAGTTTTCTCTCAAGCTCGGACAAAGCTTTAATAAAAGTGAAACATATCAGATTGATATATGTTTCCCATTTGTTCATTTATTTTATCAGCCAGTCAGATTCAGATCTACATTTGATCTTTTTATATATATATATATATATATATATATATATATATATATATATATATATATAATATTGTTTGGTAATTAGTATGGATAATTCCAAAGAGGATATAAATCCAAAGAGAGCTCATTGTAAGAACAGAGCAAATAATAATGATGAAAGTGGAGACTTTAGAAATCCATGGTAATATTTTATTTTGTGAGATCGAATCGTTATCATCTCATCAGATCAAACAATTTTACAGCAATCTGTAAAATTATTTGATCTTGCAAAATAAATTATCATCATGGATTTCTGAAGTATCCGCTTTCATCATTTTATATATATATATATATATATATATATATATGTACGCAGTATCTTACTTGAAACCATTTTATAAATAGATAATTTAGAATACTTATAAACTTTGACTTAACATTCACAAATAACTTTTTACTTAGTATCTGGAGATGAAGTTGCTGACAGAAAACCTTGGGCCCTTAAAACTCATCACTTAATCGAACACTTGAAGTGTTCCAGACCCTTTACACATGTGATGTATCAGGAATAGGATAAAGAATTTAATTTTATGAAAATAGAACTCTAAACTATATGAAAGACCTAGTAAATATTTTTTTTTAATTTATGCTCAACAGATTATGAAAGAACAAAAAAAACTTTTTTCTTTGTTTTATTAAACATTAAAATATTTGCTCTTTTTTTTTAGAAATTTTCCCATGTACTAAATGTGTAAATTGAATATAAATTATACAATAATATTAGCTGAATTTGAACCTGAAATAAATTTTCACTACATAATGTCAAACTATAAAATTAAGTGTCTTGACAATGAAGGAAATTATGTTGAAAAATAAATCTCTATACAAAATAATATCTTTTTATAATTCAGCTACAAATTGATTGATTTGATTTATATATATATATATATATATATATATATATATATATATATATATATATATATATATAATTTATAATTTAAATTCTACCATGTGCTATAAATTGTAAAAGGATCTGAAACACAAGGCAGATAAAATTCAGTAATTTTAAATAGATTATATTTATTCCATAAGTAAAATTAAAATTTATTCTATGGACTTTTTAAAGTGTCAAAGGGGTGGGGAATAAAAGAAATGATGACATTTGAAGTTTTGTCCTTAAAAAATATCTTTTGGCTTCTTATCAAGTTGTTGGGATACGAACTTGAAGTAGAGCTGCTTACACATGTAAAAAAGTTAGAGTTCAAGAAAAACAGTAGAAAGATGTCAAAAAACAAATTTATAATGTTGAAAATATACATTCTTAATTTTTACCGAAATATTGTACAACTGATAAAGATATGAAAACTTTAAAGCTGAAATTCAATAATAGTTATAAGTTTCAGAGAAGAGTTCATCATGTCACTGAGGATATGAATTATGGATAAAATGATTTGGGGGCAGAAAGAAAAGAAGGATGGAGAACTTAGGAGACTTCAGCAAGATAAAAATAAAATTTTCAAAATCAAACATCATTAAATGATTTTTAAAAAAAAACAATTTTACAGTAATTCAAAATTCCTGAAAAACTGACATTAAGAAAAATAGAAGAAAGCCTTTCATTTTATGAATAAAAGACTAGTTGTTGAAAGTGAAATATAGGAATTTTATTATATCAGCCCCATATCCTTCTCTTAAGACTTCACACACTCACACAGGCCACAAACTACTTTTTTTGGCTTGAATAAATACCAAAGGAAACTCAAGGAATTCTAAAATTTTAACAGTCAAAAATAAAATATATCCAAATTTTGCTGATGTTAATGATTCTGCCTTTGTTTTTTTTTTCTTCCTTTTCCAAGTTTTATGTGGCACTCCTTCTTGACACAGACAAATGATAAAAAGGGTATGTATGGTTTTCCCATAACTTTGGAGAGATTGCCAAAAAGAGGAACAGTTCAACCTACTTAAGGTAGGAGATTTGTTAGCCAGGAGTCTTCAGGGAATAATCTCCCACTCCCACAAAATCAGAAGCCCAAACAGATAAAGAAGAAAATGAATAGAAAAGTTTCTTTCTAAACTTTGGGACAGAAGAAATGTCAATGTGCCAAAAAATTTGGTGATAAATAAAAAAAAAACAAAATTACTTACCAAATTTTGTATCAGACATATTTAAAAAAATTAAAATTAATTGAATTTTAAATATCTAGGTTTTTTTCTTACTATTTTTTAAAAATGTTAAATAAAAAAAAACATTACTTATGCCTGAGTATAGACAAGGTTTCTTAAAATTTACATATTAAAGAAAATTTACTTTTACACTCTACGAGTTACTAATTTAAAAAATAACTAATAAAAACTAAAATAAAGAAACTCTGTTAAAAGTTTAAACTCCCTCAAAAGTTTACCATATTGAAAGCCAACGTAGACAATTTATCAGAGGTCTGGAAAAAGTTAGAGTGATGGGAAAAATAGTGATCGGAAAAGAATTGACAGAAACAACTTATACAGAAAGCCCAGATGAGAAAATTTAACAAAAATAAAGTCTTGAAAAGCAAATGGAATATTTACCAAAATCGGTTGTTGTGTATGAGAACTAGGAAGCCACATCTTGATAGTGTGAAAAGTTATCACTCCAGTTCCTCCAAGGAGAAAAACAGCAAACAACTATAAATTGCTACGCGACAGGAAAGGATTCTTTCATGTGAGGCGGTTGAGAACTGCGTAATAAAGTCTTGGACCCTCAGCAATCCCCCAAAAATGTAAACCAAGTGATATTATAGTCAATCAAGCAAGTAAAAAAAATGAGATGATGTATTAATTTAAAAAAATAAAAACAGCAAACAAACAAAAAAAAATAATTCTGTAAGTAACCGCTTGTATTTCTAACAGAGTGCGAGCACTTTTCAGCTTGAGGAAAGAGAAGCGGGGGGTACAAATACATATATATATATATATACATATATATATATATTTTAACAAATAAAAATATTTTTAAAAAAAATGATAATTTTTGCAAAAAAATGGCCCAAAGAAATTGACCAGAAACAATCTTACCAGTGATTTTGGAAGGGGTGCTGGCCACATTGGCAAAATTCTTTGTCAAGAGCAAGAAGAATAATGAAAACAAAATCCAGAAGCTTACACACAAAGATTTTACCAAAGTGAATGATCAAAATGGCGCTGGGTAGCCTGATAACTAGGAGCAGTGATACATTCAAGTTGGAATTAAGACCATCTTTGTCTTAAAGAGTTCTACTAAGGCCCCTCCCTTTCATACTGACTGCCTTTCTGTTGGCTGTTTAAATTTGGTAAGAAAAAAAAAAAAAACACATCAAGTTGGTCCAACAGATGAGAAGCAGAAAGAGGGGGGTTATGGGATAAGGCTATGGGGATGGTGAAACTTGATCTCCCTAAGACGAAAAGTTAGATGTTGGGGGAGATCTTGTGCTAATTCTTAATACTTACTGTCTATAAAAATGAATAGTAGGATTATTTTACCAATGAAGATTCTACCTAACCAAGACAGACATAGATATATAAACAACTGAATCCTGGCAAAACTATGAAAGAACTTAGAATTTTCACACTCATCTTTGTTTTTCTGACAGTATTTAAAAGAGAAGAAAGCGTAACTGGTCATCTCGCATGGAAAATAAATTACGATACCAGGATTGATAAATGAAATTCAAATGTTGAATCTTCAAAGTAATATTTTTTTTTTAAAGCAAACATGGAGAAAAAGAATTAAATAAAAAAAGAGACCTAAAATATGTTAATCCTTTAAAGATTGCATTTATTTCTAAATTTTGCCATTTCTAAGCTAACTTATTTAAATACAATTTGTGAGCTATCCAAACAAATTAACTCTATACAATATATATTCTGGTAGGATTATGTTCAAGCTATTGGTGAGGCGTTTCTACTCAAGAATATCTAAGTTATTTCTGTATATGTGTGTGCATCTGATCAATCAGCTACGTGTCAAATTATATATATATATATATATATATATATAATATAAAATAAAAGGCTCAAACACTAATATTCCATCGTTATAATTTATTACATTGGAATCGTAAATATGATCCAAATCATCAGACCTACAAATTCAAAAAGGAAATCAAAAAATATAACTCCAGGTATAAAAAAACAAAATATATATGTGTATGTATGTGTGTGTGTGTGTGTGTGTGTGTGTGTGTGTGTGTGTATAATGTGGTTGAGATTAAAAAATTTTAGGTATCATTTCTCTCTTTCTTTACAACTGTAAGATAAAATTTTTTTTAGATTGTCACAAATATATCATCTAAAAAAAAATGTAAATTAACAATAAATCAAGAGAAACTTTAGAAAATACAAAGATTGGTTTGTGCAAATCAACTGGATTTCACCACACACACATTATATATATATATATATATATATATATATATATATATATATATATATATATATATTTATAAAAAATACAATAAAATCAGAAAAACAAATAGATTATGAAAAATAAATACACTTAAATAAACCCAAATATAAATATATATATATAACAAATGTAAGCAAATAGACACATCTCAGTGTTAAAGATATTTTTAAAAAATGCATACCTACATATATATTCTCCAATATAGTCCATAAATATAATTTAAATAATTTTTATTACCACCAACACTCACTGTGCATATATATATATATATATATATATATATATGTATGATAAAAATATATTTTTAAGGTATGCTATATTTATATGCAGAAATGCTCAGTATCAGGGATAGAGCATATACAATGGGCACTGAGGTCAACACCCAGAGGGCAACAGTCTTTTTCATGCTTGAATGGAATCTTCAGGCCATGAAGATTGCATTCAAGCATGAAAAAAACTGTAGCCCCTTTGTGTTGACATCAGAGTTCACTTATATATATATATATATATATATATATATATGAGTAATTGAAGACAAAATGGAAAAACAACATCAAAGATACATGTTTTATCCTTAAAATGGATTTAAATCTCAATTTATCCAGATGTATAACCTAGCCAACTTCATTCCACTTTCTGCCACTACTGTATTTATTTTCATATCTATTTTAACACTTAAAAATAGGACATTTTTTTCTGTTTTATCATTTAGTTATTCTTTATTAGTATGATATATACATTTGTATATCATATTTTTTCATGCACTCTCACACACACATTATGAAGTAGACAAAGCCTGACAATTATTTAAATATATTTGTTTAAATGTTGTTAATACTGTTTATTATAAACAGAGCATTTACTAAAGTATTAAAAATAATGTATAAACAATAAAATAATTGTCAGAATTAGTCCATTTCATAACATATGATATCATTTGTTTATGTTAAGATATGCTTTGAGCTGATATGAGCATTCGAGAAAAATCATTGGAAATTTGTAGTTTAAAAGCAGTAATTCGACCTTGCTAACCAGACGCTTCCTCTGTCGCTAAATGATATAGCGTGTCAGACTATATGACAGTTCCATATAGGATACAGGTTTGATTCCTGTCAGAGGACACATATTTTTTATGAAATTTCTCAGACATTAAGGCCAGTAAATGTTGTTAATACTGTTTATTATAAAAAGAGCATTTACTTAAATATGTGTATCTGTAAAAATAATATATATATATATATATATATATACACACACACACACACACACAGAGATACCTGCTGACGAGTAGACTGTGATTCCCAGAGGGTCTGTCTACGAAACTCTACTCTGGAGTCAGGATGCTGAAGGTAACATCAATCAGAATCACCCTTTTACTTGTATTATATAATTATTTTTTATAAAAAATTATAACATAAGTATGTTATAAGATCACTACAAAAATAGCCATTTTGTTTCAACACATTCTGTGTCTTCTCAAGTGATGATGTTGAAAAGCTATATATATATATATATATATATGAATTGGGATCAAATACAGATTACAATTCAACATAATGATAGTATAAGGAAAAAGAAACAACACAAAAATGAAAAATATGACAATTTTTTTTCTCCTTATCTTATTCTCTGATGAAGCTTTAATAAAGGTGAAACATGTCAGATTTATAAACATTCCCTATTTGTTCGTTATTTTATCATGGTGACATGAAAAAAATAACTCACCCACCTCCACCCACTGAGCTTACTTTTCTATTTAGCATAGATCTGACATTTAATTGGTTAATCAAGACATACCCATAAGTCTATTTTTAATTCTGAATTAATTTAATTATGTGCCCCCCACTTTTAACTTTCCTTAAAAATCATTTAATCACCAGTTACTTACCATTACCTGAAAATGTACAATTATAGTATTGTAACATTGTTATAGCATACCTACAGACGATAATGGGTATGCCCCTATTCACATAAATACAGTAGTAAATACTGTATGTTGGTCTGCAGTTGGAGATTCATTGTAGAATTCACTTGACTCACTTCTAGCAGTTGACTACTTCTACGTGCTGCTGGCAAATCTTATGTGTTGTTCTTGTCATAAGTATTATTGTTCATTACCAACTTTCATTTGATTATTCTATTCGGTAACTTTCCCTAAATTACAACAAACATAAAAGCTTTTGTGTAGCGATTTCAACATGTTTTCATTATAATGTCTTATAAATAGAATTGCTCTACTTTGTATTGAGCATTTTTTAAAAGTAAATGCTATGAACAGTGGATTTTTACTCCATTTGTTCTTTCTCTCATTTGTGTGTATATATATATATATATATATATATATATGACTGTGACTAATCCAAGTAATGCTATTACTGAACTTCTATATCTCACTTTATATAATAATAAATAACAATGACATTGCAAAGATACTGTGCTCAATGTAAAATATAAAAAAATATATACACTGTAATACATAATATACAATATAAAAATATATATATATACATATATTATATATTTATTATTATATTTCAGTTTCCCTGACTTAAAGTTTCACGTGCTTGTTTTTTTTTTTTTCTGAGCATTGACACAACTGTTTGAAGATTGTGTGACTGCCCAGAAGAAATTGCATTAACACATGGAACTGTAGGTGGTGGATAAAGTGAAATAGAATTATCTTTTTTATATTGTATACTATATATTTATTTTACTTGGCCATTTAAGCATTAATTAAAAAAAAATTAAGCAACAAATAGATAAAAAACAGAATATGCCTATATTTTGAAAACCTTTAGAAAACCCCAAAATATTTGAGTTAAATTAGCCCAAAGATAAGTCCTGTCTGTAACACTGGAAATAACATTGTTATATTATCATTGTCATTCAGGAGCAAAAGATAGAAAAAAGAAGGAAAATGAATAACGAAAGCGAATAAGGAGACAAGAAAATTATGAAAAGAAGAAATAACCATGACATTCTACACACACACACACACAAAATTAACCTAATACCAATAAAAAGCACAAATTTTTTTTTTTTTTAACTTAATATAGAAAAAACAAAAATGAGAAAATTGGCAGACAATTGCTTATACCTCCTGACGAGTGGAACAAATGATTACAAAAAGATTTGTCTATGAAACTCTGGAGTTGGTGTACTGAATATAAATTTCATTCAGCTAAGTGACAAATTTGTATTAATTATATAATTAATTATATGGAAACCCAGTCATTTTTTAAAAGTTACTCCAAAATTCGCTTGAAGATGAAATGGAACTAATGCTTTTAATTTAATTGCAAAATTAAATTCGGGGCTTTTAGCTTCTATTTTTGAAACATGGTTAGGACTGTGTAGCGGAAAAAACCATATTTTAAATCAATTAATTTATAATATTAATGCTCTGTAAATTTACATTGAGCACTATTTTGTAAAAATAAAAATATCTATAAGAACACCAGATTATATATCTTACTTTTCTTTCTTTATATATATATATATATATATATATATGTGTGTGTGTGTGTGTGTATAACTTTATCTATGTGAAAAAATATTAAGAAATATAGTTTTAAGGTGTACTATATTTACAGGATAAAGTGCTCAATATCAGAGATAGAGCATATGTTAATAAATATTAACTTTAGCTATATAAATTTCTTATTTAAAGCCCCTTTTCGTTCCTCTCTTAGTTTCAAATTAACACTTCATTCTTTATATGACCCCAATTTAATGTCATATAGTTAATATCTGGGTTTAATTTTATAAAAGGCTAATACCATCCACCCTCCCCTGACCACTGTCTCATGCCTTTCATCTGACTGAAACATTGAAATGAATAAATTCTGTATTAATTTTTTGACAGCTGTCACAGTTAAAATTCTAATTCCAACACACATGAACTCATTCTATACACTGGGGTTGAATAAGACTGAGAAAGTTTTTGTCAGTTGAAATAGGTCTATTCCCCATATGAGATAATTTTGGATTTTGTTGTGTACTACTATTTATTTGTTCTGTAATAATAAATAAATTGAGCTTTTTCTTTTTGGTCAGTTTTAATATTTTATATTACTAGGATCCACTTGAATTATATACCAACATACAAAACAACCATTCACCCTTGCATGGAGTATTGCTGCCATATATGGGCTGGAGCACCTTCTGCTTACCTCGGAGTTCTTGACAAGATCCAGAGAAGGATATGTAATCTAATTGGCCCTGATCTAGCGTCTTGTTTGCAGTCACTCTCTCACAGACGCACCGTCGCCTCTCTCTGTCTTTTCTACAAATACTTCCATGGTAACTGCTCTGATGAGCTGCTCTCTGGTTCCCAGACTCCATGAATTCAAAGCGCCCCACGAGGCTGGGATCCCGCTCTCACCCTTACACCGTAGAGAAACCTTCAAATGTAGCCGTCTCTTCTACTCCAATAGCTTCATACCCCTGCACCTCTCGCCAGTGGAACACCCTCCCCAATTACTGTTTCCTGAAAGCTATAATCTCCAACTATTCAAATGTAATGTCAATCGACATCTCCAATTACCTTGATCTACCCACTATCCTTCTCCCTTTCTCCTATCACTCTTATCTGCTCTCGCTCCAAATCTTCCGCAACCCCCTGCATCCTAGTGGCTTCACGCCTTGCTTGGGGCACAATGCTTAAAAATATATATATATATATATATATATATATATATATATATATATATATATATAAGCAATTTGAATTTTTTAGATATCATCTGTGGCTTGATGCAGATGGAGGATGTTTTAAAAACTTGAAATATCATTTAACATGATATTCTTATTAATTTTTAATTAACTTTTTTTCATCACAATTTTTCAGAGTCATTAATGAACAAAATAATATATTTTGGATTTTATTATTAAATAATAAAACATTTTCAACCATTAGTGATACTTTAACTTGTATGTCTCATCTTGACTTTTTATTGCAAATCTTCACTTCAGTCAAAAAGACAAAGGAAGAGAAATACAAAAAGAAGGGGAAAAAAAAAAAGATATGACAAGGCACTTCAAAGATATATTCATCAGATAAAATGTGTTGTATCCACTTGAGCTTGTGGCATGAGATTCATTTGTTTTAGTTGTACAAAAACTGTCTTGGGTCTAAAAAGGTTGAAAATTCTGCTTATTTAATGAACAAAATACAAAATGTCTATCAAAGAATTGGATGCCAGATGTCTCTAAAAAAAGTCCTTCTCACATGCTCATCTTGATTTTTTTCCTAATGCATCTGGGTGCCAGAAGCAGTGATCATGAGAGGTTTCACCAAGACATATCTCAGATCAAGACTGTTTCAACCCAGACATGCGGGGGTGATTATTACCCACTATGGGAAACCAGCTCAATACAGAAATGCCTCAAACATACTTGAAGATATCAAAATTAGAATGAATATTTCATATTTGTTTATTTCCTATCTAAATTTTCCTTGAACATAAACGTACTATTTTCTAATATACTTTTGTTACCTTGACCATAAATAGACAATGTGCACATCTCTAAACCTGACACATGAAGGCAATTCTGTTAATATTTAACTTTTCTGTTCAATCACTTATAAATTTCTGATGTGAATACTGAAGGCTTGTCTTCGTTATATTTCTGTGCTTCAGGTCAGGCCAAGCTAAGTGCCATGTCTTTCCACAATTAGATATTTCAGTTTTACTTCTGAAAAGACAATACTAAACTAATTCATTTACACTATTTACATTGTTCAGACTGTTGTCCTCATCTTTCCTGTCACATTCACAACATTTCGGCCATTGTACGCTCTGGCCTTCTTCAGGTGATATTTGTTGGAATTTCAAACCGAACCCTTTATTTAGTCCACACAGTTAAATTGTTCTAATTCCACATACCATGCCTTTGGATGTCTCAGTTTTTATTAATTCGCCTTGATAACTCTCCAAGTTTTTGTTCTTTCCACTGAGGCTCTCAGTTCTTTGGGGCAAATAACCTTTTGGATGAATCAACCAATGCTTTTATTCACTGGGCCATCAAGGTGAATTAACTGAAACTGAGATATCCAAAGGTATGGTATGTGGAATTAGAATAATCTTCCCATGTGGACTAGTGGGCACATGGCTGAGTGGTTAGAACATTCGCATTCTGACCATGAGACCCAGGTTCAAATCTCATCATGGTTGATTTGTCAGGAAGGATACTTCCTGGTGTTATCGAACAGAAGGGGTCAATCCCAGCATGTGGCACCTTTGGAAAGTGTCTGAAAACCATACCACGGGTTGACACAAGCCTTGTGAGTGAAATTGGGTAGATGGAACCTTTGAGTGCCATTGATAGCTGTGCTAGCATGAAGTCACAAGTCACTGTGGCCAAGAGATTGCACATGCTGGCCTTGTTCAAATTGTTGATCACACTAGATAACACACTCTTTCCCAGAAACTGTAACTAAGATCTGCTCAGCATAGTTGAAACATAAACTACTATTGGGCTCTGTTTGTGTTGAACAAACACAAATGCGCCTGCAATAGGGATTTGATAACCACCCTAGTAGATGGGTATCCTCAAATACGAGGGCTCAGTTAATAATTCCAACAAATATCACCTGAAGAAGACCAGAGCATGCAATGGCCAAAACATTGTGAATGCAACAGTAAAGATTAGGACAACAGTCTGAACAATGTAAATAGTTAAAATACCTCATCTGAAAATTATAGACAGATGTTAATCTAATTCATTTATGATAGTCATAAGAGAGTTATTGTTATATTTTCAAGCACAAAAATGCTTGTAAAATTAAATTTATTTAATAAATAAAAATTTTTTTTTACTTTTTCAAACAAATACTTCCTTTGTCTCCTCAATGAAGATCCATGCTTCGTCTATTGTAAATTTATCAGCTAAATGTTCCACTTGCTAGTTTTTATATTCATAGAATATAATTTACAAAGATCTGAAAATATTTTTGGTGTACTTGACTTTGAGTAGATTTGCATACTCCATTTAGTTATTTGTTTAAGTAACAGGGGAATATTTTTTTCATTACCCAATCTAACTACCACACATATTTACAAATGTAATCAATAGGAGTTACAGATTTTACAAGTATATAAATGCTCTAACTACTTGTGAATAGATACCTCATGTGGCAATAATTTAAAATGAGAAAGGTTTCTTGGGAATCATCATTTTAAATCCTGAATTTTATGCTGACTGCAGACACAGGAAACGAATATACAACCATCTTAGCTACTAGGCATATTCATATACAAAGAGAGAAAGGAAAGCAGTTCAAAGTGGGGAATTATACAAAGATTATATCTAAGAGAAGAGTTTATAAATAAACAAACATTCAAAAAAAGGGTTTTCTAAAAAAACAGTTTTTTATGATTGATTTGCAGAAGAAACATAATGGAAATTAAGATATGTGTAGGTGTGTATAAGATATAGAAGGAAGAACAGTGAGTAGGTGTAAGGTGGGGGAGTTAAAAAGAGAGAGAGAGGAAAAGAAAACCTCAGAGAGAAATAAGGTAAGCAGAAGGAGAAGGTGTAAAGAGATACTCCTGTTTGCTTCTGTGGGTGAACCTTTCCATTCTTGAAAAGCCCCACCCACCATTACTACAGCTCACCTGCTCTCTGAAGCTGAGTGATTAGTTAATAAACACACTTTGATGGAGGTGGGTATGTGCCAGAATCTAACACCTGGCCACCAATCGCTTAAAGCATTGCAGGGGAAATCATCACGTCTCAAGGTGCGTGTATGTTATTTGCTTGCCCGCCTGTGACTAGTACAACTGGGAAAAATCTTAACTGAATTGTATGCCACATTTGCCCAGGTCACGACAGCTTCCTTCTCAGCAGACTTAACCTTTACAAGCATAAAGAGAAATATGTTTGCCTGAGTAGAGAGCCCAGTAGTAAGTTTACTTTCATGATCAATAATCAGTGTTCAAATCCCACAACAGCTAAATTTTCAAAAACATTTTTAACATTTACTGCCACATGTATCTTGTGCCATGTTGCATATTGCATCTGATGCACATGTGTTTCTTCCACAGATTTATTTAAGGTTATAAAAACTACATGACTAATTATTCTCAGTGTTATTTGTTTTTGTTATATCCCGTGCTAATAGGAATATATACTTGAAAATAAGGTGGCTAAAATAAGTAAAGTTTTATTGTAAAACCCAATACAATAAGAATAAAGGTAACAGTTATGCACCAGGTCATCACAAGTCAATCCAGTAGTGAGTGCTACTATTGGAAGGTCAGTAGTTCTTGCATAAGTCTGAGTTATACTCAACAGATACCAGCTAGACGTCTGTAGTCCGTTGACTTATAGATACTTATAGGTAGTTACTACCTATAGTGTAGTCACTCATAGGGGTGACAGGTTATTCCATTACATCAGTTTTTTTACCCTGGTTTGTATACCTGCGTTTTATAAAAAAAAACAAAAAACAAACAGGACACTCAAACACATCATATAGGTCAAAGATAAAAAAAGTCAAAGTTTGTACTAAGGATGTACCTTTATAGCTGAATAATTTAACAAATTAAAGTGTAACTAGTTTTTAAAGAATTAATGGATTCATTTTTAATCTGACATTTTTATTACTTGAAGCATTATTATAGTGGATACTCGTATTTAATATAGACGTCCTGTTTTTATCTTAAACAGTGTGTATTATGCCCTATCATCAGCCATCATTCATTTGAGAAATCTTTCTTTATTAAGACTTCTCAAATGTCAAAAACAGACCAGACAAATAGACATAATAATTGTACAGTTGAAATAGCTAAATGTAACTGTAAGTTCTATTCTAACAGTTTCTTCTCTCACACTTCAACTGTTATATTCTGTCTTCTTAATTCCTGTTCTTTTATTGTTCTGTCTCCTTAATGTTTTCTTTTTCTCATATTTTCTCACATTCAGTAACCCCCCCCCCCTTGTGTCTTAGAGGCTTTATTGCTTTGCTTGGGCCAAAATGATTAAAAAAAAAAAAAAAAAAAACACTTAAAATAAAAATTGGACATCTATTTCAAATACAAGTATCCACTATAATAACATTTGAAGTAGTTTCATATTATAATTTCTAATGGTAATTCTAACAAAACAAAAAAACAAAAAAAACCCCAAAAAAACAGAACATGAAAGGTCCAAATATACATAGTAGCAATTTATAATGGTTACAACAAAAACATAGATGGCATTCTGTGAGGATTCAAATAACTGAAGTCACAATTTTTAATGATAATTTTAACAAAAACAGAGAAGGTATTAATTAAGGGTTCAAAATATCCAAGGCATCATTGTTGGTAATTCTATTAAAAACATGGAATTATATAAGTTTTCAAATATCCAAGGTAGCAGTGATCATGTTAAAGGTAAGCAAACTGTTCTTTTTGGGATAAACACATTTAGTTAACATTTTATGCGTTTGTTAAATCTATCATGAAATTCTAAATTAGTGTCATGGTTATAGATCTGAAAAATAGAAGTGTGGAACTATTTCACTCCTAAATGGTTAGGCTGCTAATTCCCAAAATCAGAATTCTGATGTATGGTCATTAAAATTTCAAATTTACGAAGTAGGTCAGGCCAAGAACTTTTCAGCACTATCCTATATGTGTGTGGGTGTGTGCATGGTTAAATAATTTAGACTTATTATGTCTATTTATTTTAGTTTTAATTCTTTCAAGTCCTCTGATTAATTCCTTGGTGGCTGTAGAAAATTAATTAAAAAAATTTTCTTTTAAATAATTTTTATATAAAATACTAAATTAAAATATTATAACTAGAAGACTAAAAATCTTATTCAGATTTTAAATATTAAAATTAAAAAAGTTACCCCAATTGCATTGCAATTCGGAACACTGTAAATGAACAGGGAAAAAATATTTTGAATTTACAGAGCTACTGTATACACATCCACAGATATTTTAACCCCCTGAAGATGGACTCAGATGAGATTGAAAGTACTTGGAAAAATAAAAATTCTTAAACATAAAAGACAAACAACACAAAATCAATAAAATGATATGAAATTAAGGAATAAACATTATATATATATATATATATATATATATATATATATATAACCAAGTATATGATTGGTGTATACGGAATAAATTCCAATAACCAACAATTACTATTCTTAAAAGAGTGCTCAGTACAGAGTAGAGCAGATATAATTATTTATTTAAAAATTATAACATAAAAATGTTATAAAATCGCTACAAAAATAGCCATTTTGTTTCAACACCTTGATAAGACACCAAAGGTGTTGAAACAAAATGGCTATTTTTGTAGTGATTTTATAACATTTTTATGTTATAATTTTTTAAATAAATTATTATATATATATATATATATATTATAAAAAATTGACTACAGTCATGGGATCATGGAGAAACGGTATATTTTAAAATGGAAAAGTTTCATAAAAACAACTGACAAGGTACTGCCGTTAAGTTTTTATTTAATTCTTATTGTGTTCTTATAATTTTTTTCTTTTTTGGAATTAAATTATATAGAAATTGTCTGAATGTTTTGTATGTTGAAGCACTTTTGGCTATACTTTTAGCCATTATCAAGGATGATTTTATTTTCACTTTTAACTGAATGTATGGATTGTTTTATGTATCTCTCAAGAGGAATGTTTTATTTTCCAAACACTATTAGCACATTGTGGGTGTGTTCATAGTTGATATTACTGAGTGTTGATTTTTTCTTTTTCAGTTAAAAGTAAGAATAAAATCATCTTTGATAATGAGTAAAAGAGTAACTGAAAGTGCTTAGACATACAAAATATTTGGACAATTTCTACATAATTTATATCCAGAAAAGAAAATTATAAGAACACAAGAAAAATTAAATAAAAAATTAACCACTGTACCTTGTCAGTCACCTTTAATGAAACTTGTATAAAAGAAGGATTGCTGTCTAAATATACTATATATATATATATATATATATATAGTGTGTGATTGAAAAGTAACTCTCCATTTTAATATACTTATAATTTATTTATTAACTATAATTTTTACAAGAAAAGGATATGAGATGAAAACGTTTAGCAAGAGGTTTTATTTAAAATTCGATATAGGCTACCAACTTTTCTATCCGCCCAGGAATCGCGTCAACTGATTTCAACAGGAACTCTTGTGGTATGGAAGATATTACTTCTTGTATTCACCCTTCAAGTTCTTCCAAAGTATAGTAGACTTGTTCCTTTATCCTGGTCACTCATACATAAAATAGGTGGTTACTTTTCAATCACCCTGTATATAGTTTTACTTTGTCTTGGCCTATCACAAATGTTTGTCAATCACTAGCCTAAAGCATTCCTCTAAAACAAGAATGTTGCCATGTTGACAAACAGATTTTCAGCTATATCTGCTTTCTTTTTTTTTTTATTGTCAGTTTTGCTATAACAGGATTTTTCAAAAAATGTTCTGCCATCTGATAGAAAATCAAGAAAGAATGTGATGATCTGAGTAAAATTCAGCAGACAGTTGTTGACAAGCACAATTTTGATTTAACAGCCAAAAATCACAATTAATTTGTCTGAATTTCTCAGAGGAAGCATTTCTGCTATTAATTTTTGACTAGATTATCTTTTCTAATTTTAGTTGTTTCTTTACAATAAGTTTTCATAAATTCTTACTTAAATCATTATCATCAGTTTTTACTTGTCATCATTTTCACTTATTCTTTTATATTCTAGTATTAAAAGATTAATAGTATACCAATGTCTGAGATGAAACATTTCCATTAATTCTTAACAAAACTTCCTTTCATTTTGTTATCATTGCTTGTTTATAGCTAGTAGTAAAAGACTTAATAGTGTTGATTGAATTTCTTAGATGAAGTATTGTCATCCATCTTTGTTGCATTTCAAAAATCCAACAGAATAATGTGAAAGACATCAAAATCAGTAAATATTTTTTGTACTTAATCCACATCATTTTTTGTACCCTTAATTCAATTTTATCTGAAATCGTGATAAATGCTGAAGAATGGATCTGGCAAAATGAGTTACCAACATAAAAAAATACAAAGAATAAAACTGCCTAAAAATTTAACTGTTAATAAAAAATCTCAGCGTTACTAACAATAAACCTATGACTTCCTATAAATAAGTCATAAAATGTACACATACTCATATTACAAAACTGTATTCTTAAAAATATAACAGCCATTTACTGAATTCCTCTAAAGACACAGTAATTTTCAGGGTTGGTATAGATGGAATAAAATTCCGATAAACAAAAGCACTATTTTTTAAGAAAGTGCTCAATACAAAGTAGAGCAAATAATATTTATTCAAAAATTATAACGTAAGCATAACATCACTACAAAAATAGGCATTTTGTTTCAACACTTCTGATGTCTTATGAAGTGATGGTGATCACTTGATAAGACATCAGAAGTGTTGAAACAAAATGCCTATTTTTGTAGTGATGTTATAACATGCTTATGTTATAATTTTTGAATAAATAGTGTGTATATATATATATATCAACAGACTGTCTCGCTGGTTCAGCTAGACATCTGACTGCCTCAAGCCAGGATTGAAACCTGAGAGATTTGGTATCAATCGGAGCCTCTACCCCTAAACCATTGGTGCATGGCAAGGATGAAGGCGAATTTAAATGTATTTATTTTTAGATAAACACACCAGTGACTGAAGAACTCAGTTTGTCTTAATGAAGAGTCTTGCATCAGCAGCAGTAATTGTCACTGTTTACAAATTCATTTTTCTCCCCAAGAGTTCAACTGAAATAATTTTTTTTTTTTCAGGGACATGTATTTATATATATATATATATATATATATATATATATATATATATAAGGTTTATGATTTTTTTTGTAAGCCTATGTTCCTATGTCACAAATCTATGAACTTTCATTCAAAAGTAATGAAAAGGTCACTTTTAAAACTAAAAAATTCTTTTTTACCATATACACAATAAGGATAAAAAAATCAAAATATTTTAGAAGCTTTAATATTCACTTTGCTAATGATGTAATTGAAAAGTACTTACATATTTTTCATGCATTTAACAGTTTATAGCTATAGCATAACATACAAACTTACAAATAAACAAAAAAAAAAGTTGTAGAAGGCTCCAGAAAGTCATAGTACTACTATACTTATATACGATTTTAGAAATTTGGTGTTGGAGGTGACATATTTTTTTTTAAATAAACTGAATTAAATCCTTCTTAAATTTTTTTTAACATTGAATTATTATGAAGGAATTCAATTATATTACAAAAAGTCATAATCCTGATATATATTGGATGTGTGAGTAGTTGAATGCTTATTGGTTCAAATTCTGGCCTCATCTGCTGTGTTCATTTTGCACTAATGCCTTTAGAAAAGGCATGAATCTAGTTCCTCTCCCCACCACCTCTGCCAGATATGGGTTAAATAGCAAGGTAAGATTGGACTCTTAAGCCTTTGTCGAAAACTAGTCAATGTTTCCTTATAAGGAATTGGCTAATATTACCATTCCCATTGATAAATGCTATAAAATTTTGTTCCAACCCAATCAAATAAGCATATAAATATGAGCAAAACTTAGTTCAAGTAATTTGCTGCTTTAACAATTTTGCCAATTTGTTTCTTTAAATTTTGAAATTCTAATATTTATCCAAAATATCGAGTTAGATGTCAGGCAGCTGGAGCCCTGTTAGTTCAAATGAGGTGTCAGGTGAGCACACTAGCCCTGTATAAATTAATGATTGTTACAAACAATGACTCAATCTCAATGGATTGTTTGAGAAATGGAGATAAAAATCATTGCTTCATGTGTTGTGAAACTTTGTCTTGCACATGGAATTTGAAATGATTAGATTTAAAAGCTGCCAGAAATGCAAAACTTTTATCACACAAAGAAATTTATCCAATCAATACAAAATTACAAAACTTACATCAAGATCCATCATACTGTTTTCAAAAATTAAAGGTTTTATTACAATATCACAATTTATATTATCATTCAAACAATAATTTATTAAATTATTGCTTTGTTAAATTGAAAAAATATGCCATTCTGATGTGCTGAGGAGGTGTCATCAGTGATGTTTTCTAACTAGGATCAGAAGTTTCAGATTTCATTATCAGGCCCTATTCCTTGGTTGACTCAATCAAAGCTAACTGGACCTTAATCCACCTCCCCACAACTGGATACCACTTCATGCACACCTTTTATTTCACTTTTAGTAGCTTGATTGGTGATTTAAAAATTTTATATGTTTTAGTGACATCAGCACCAATCAATAGCTTTTTGGTATTGATCAATTGCCCACTATTTAATTCTAATTAAACTGTCAGTTTCATTTGGTACCTTTTTTTTTTCTGAAAATAATCTGATTAAGGTTTTGGTAAGCTGTTTTCTGTACTTGTTTATCTAGAGGAATTAACTGATTATTAATTTTCCATTAATTAAATTACAAGTTAACCAATTTTTCATTTTGTCATAGATGAACTGTTCCAAATAATACTTAACAGCTACAAAACTGGTGATAAATGTTGAGTGAGTGTAATTGTAACCAAAACTTCCTGCAAAGGCAGAAATTTAAGAAACGTTTCCAATTCAGTACAAACAAGAAATCCAACTGGCAAGATAACAGCCTTTTATTATATTTTTTAACAAGTCATGTGTTTCAGTGAAACTGAGGTTGGTGCTTAGTTTGCAAAGTATGGTAGCTTGCATCAATGCCATTATCCATTTTCATGCCACCTACCCCCACAAACAAGCCATGTTCATATGAGCAGAAGTCCTTGTTTAATAAGCCTTGTCTGGAAAATTGAATTTTTGTGCTCTGTAGGGACAATGGAGGTGGTGGGTATTAAAAAGTAGTTTTAGTGGAGTGGAAGAGAGGACCATATGTAAAGAAAAATAGTGGCCAGAAAGAAATGAGACACTGAGTTTACATGGGATTTATGTCATAATGTCCCAATTGGCAAAAAAAAAAAAAAAAAAGTTTTCAAAAATGAAAGAAAAGCAAAAAGCAAAAAAAAAAAGAAAAGAGACATACACTGGAAGAAAATAAAATTCAAACATCTTGAAAAATGTTTTGAATTTTGATCAGTATATACTTAGTGCATGGCAGTAACATTTTCAAAGTTTTTAGCCATCTTAGATATAGTAATAGTTATACAAGTGCACTGTCTGTGTTTGAGATATTTAGGCATACTGGTGATAAGATTTAGTATGGTAAAGATGCCCAGTGCAAGTAGGTCACATGCTGTATTTATGTGCACAAGCAAATTTTCAATTAGCACTGTCTGAGAGTGGACATTCAAGAAGCTGAATTAAGAGCATTGTTACACATGTTACACATGTTACACATGTTACTTATGACATGGTTCTTTGATGTTGGCAACAAAACTTAAATGAACGTTTATCTCCCCATAGATCAGGTTCTGGACAGTTACAGTAGAGACACATGCATGGATTGGCACATTTTAAGGAAAACAATAGCAGACTTCATGGCTTCCAAAGAACAAATCTGAGATTATTGGGAATCATTTACTTGCAGCAGGTATATGGGTATACATGCCTCCAGCTAGACGTCTAATTATATCCAAAATGCTAGTCCTGCGTATGATGATAAACTACATTTGGCAGCGAGGCCTCTGATTGGGAGATTAGAGGTTCTGAGGAGCGTGGAACCTCTTAATTGCTGTTCCTAGCTCCACTCTGATACAGTGGTAGCACTTGTTAGGTTCCCAGTTATCGGCAAATAATGAACTCCCCAAACAAAAACAAAACATGAAAGTGTAAAAATACATATTTATAGTAAAATTACCACCAATATATTTTAGCGAATTATCAACAATACATTTTATAGCAAAATTTCCAACAATACATTTTATCTATAGTTGAAGGCATGCAATTGCATTTCAAATGTATTTAGTTGAAGTCATAAAATTGTGTTCAAAATATTTAGTTTACAGTATTAAATTACCCATAGAGGGTGAAATGCTGCTAAACAAAATAACCAACACAAAAGAAATCTTTCATGACATTAATCAGTATAATATCCTACAATTTATTAAAGAAATCAAAGTGTATTACACACTACAATTTTGACAAACCTGCAACATAAAATACACATATCACTGCCTCTAGTAATTATGTCAACACAAACATGTATAATGTATATGCACAAAAGCTGATTATCATCTACCATGTATTCAACTGTGAAAGCAGAATAACATACATATTTTTAAGTTCAAAGTTTGCAAGAAAATTAAATTTCAGCATTAAATGACCCATAAAGAGTTGATATACCATTAAACAAACACACACCCAAAGCACCATTGTGCATATCTCCAGTAGTGTTGTAAAGGGGTCACCTTAGACATCGAATGGTGTATTCATTAGTAATGAGAGCAAGTTCTGCTTTCATATAAAAGAACCTAGAAGCAACATTTCACAGAGTGTATCCATTTGCAAGACACAGGTCTAATCCTTGGCATCAGGGTAAAAGGTATCCTAAGTTACAACTTTTGCTCACATTTTGTCCTTGGGGAAGGAATATTGAACAGTATGAGGACATTGTTTAACCTGTACTGCAGGCACTCTTGCAGCAAGAATTCTTCAACATGTGCTACTCCGGAAGCATAATGATGGCCACCATGATGCCCTTGCTACTCAATATTAAAGACATTCAACAACTTCTCTGGATGACATATTCACCTGATCCTTTTCCCATCAAACATATTTTTGACATGAGGATTTGACTCCCTGACTCTATTAGTCAACCCACCTACAACTTGCTGAATTGTGTCAACAGATGCAAAAGACAAAGAATAACATATCACAGGATGGCATTTGCCATCAGGGTGATTGTCTGCCTGTGTTCCTGCTCAAGAAGGATATATTATGTATTTATATGGGAAGATGAATACTGTTGATACACCTTTTATTTTGAGACCTGTATAGTATTGATTTGTATATGTAATCATTTACTCATTAGCTATATTATATTCATGTTTAATACTGAGTCAGTTAAAATACATTCAGGAGGTCATAGTTTTATTTTCTATCAGTATAGGTGCTTGTTTTTCTTTTTAAAATTCCCCTTTTGCAAACACCAGATATTATCCTTGATATGTTTTAGCTTGGGAATTACAATCAAATGAAAGACAGACTTTCCAGCTATTAGTTTCTGCATATTGTTGAAGGAAGCTATTTGCCTTTATTGTTCCTCTACAACACATCAAGCAAAATGCTATTTAGGCAATGAGAAATACAAGTAAAGAAATAGTAATCAAAATTTAATAATGGATAAAAATGCTTTATCTAATAAAAGAATTTAAGATAAAATTACTATAAGTACTATGAGATGAAAAGCAAGTGAAATTAAGATGAATAATGTATCCTAATTTTTGCAAGTGATACACACAAAAATCTTAATTAAATCCACCATAATTTCTGACTTACTGAGTGTGGAAGAACAAGTAAAAAAAAACATTAGGAAGCAAGAAAAATAGAAGATTAATCATGACAGTACATAGCATTTGACATTGCATTTAAATTTTTGAAGATCAATGCTGGCTGGAAAAGATGGAGCCAGAAGTGAGTTCCACAAATGAGAAGTGTGAGAAAAGAAACTGTTAGCATAGAACTTACTTACATCTAAACAATTCAACTGTGAAATGATGAGACCTCACAGCCAATCTAGTACTGAAATGGATTTTGAATGATGATCTGAGTAGTTGTAATGAAGAGAAAGTAAAATTAAGGTGAATGAAATATGAGTAAAAAATGAATGTTTTCTAAATTTATAATTGTTGCAAGTCATATACAGAAATTGAAATTTTAATTAAATCAACCCCAATTTCTTCTTCCATTTAGAAATGACTGAGAGATAAATACTTTAATAAGAGATATCCTTGAACCTGACCAACAAAAGGAGAGCCCTTTGGATTGAATATGGAATTTGATTCAAAATTCCCAAAAGGCTCACTCTCATATACAATAAACATTTGAAGATAACCAGACAGTACAGTGGGAGAAGTTTTGTAACTATAACTTATAAAATAAAGTAATCATATATTAGGAACTTGAATAAGTTCTTGCTGTATTCCAACAGATGGCATTCCAAGAACTGCATGCATGTAGTTTCAGATGGTAATGCATCTATAAGGAAGCACTATAAGCAAGCTTGAAATTCAGTGTGTTATTTTACCGAGGTGTAAACAACCCTGTTTTTCATAGCGTTAAACATGTTGAATTTCATGCCAAAGAAAGTGTATTTGTGGGGAATTTTACTGCACTACTTTATTCAAAAGAAATCTGCAGCTGAAGCACACAGAATTCTTGTTGATACTTATGGTGACCATGATCTGTTGAAAACAACATGCAGAAATTGGTTTAGACACTTCAAAAATAATGATTTTGAAGATAAAGAATGCTCTGGGGTACCAATAAAATTTGAAGACAAAGAATTAGAGGTATTATTTCATGAAGACTTATGTCAGGCACAAGCTGAACTTGCAGAATCATTAGGAGTTGATCACACAACAGTTTTGAAATCATTAGGAATGATTCAAAGCAAGGACAATGGATGCCATACAAGTTGAAGCTGAGAGACATCAAACAGCATCTTGTCACGTGTGAACAGCTGCTTCAATAGCAGAAAAGGAAAGATTCTTTGACCATATTGTGACCGGCGATGAAAAGCGAATACACTACAATAACCCTGTGTATAAGATCATGAGGTAAGCCTGGCCATGCATCAACATCAGCGGCAAAGCCGAATATCCATGGTTCAAAGCTTCTGCTCTGCATTTGGTGGGATCAGCTGGGTATAGTTTATTATGAGCTGCTCAAACTGACCAAAACCATCATGGGAGATTGCTATTGACTACAATTGATGAGTTTGAGCTGAGCACTGAAGAAAAAACATCTGCTGTATGAGCACAGACATGACAAAGTGATTTTTCAACGTGACAACGCTAAGCCATATGTTGCAAAACAGGTGAAAACCTACTTGGAAACGCTTAAATGGGAAATCCTACCCCACCTGCCATATTCACAAGACATTGCTGTATCCAATTATCACTTGTTTCTATTGATGGCACATGGCCTGGCTGAGCAGCACTTTCATTCTTATGAAGATGCCAAAAAATGGATTGACTCGTGGTTAGCCTCAAAAGATGTGTGGTTTTTCCGACATAGAATTCAAATGCTGACAAAGATGGGAGGAAAGTAGTAGCTAGTGATGGACAATACTTTCAGTGACATTTTACTTACTAATTTTTATAAATAAAACATTACTTTTCATGAAAAATCAGCGAGAACTTATTCAAGGTCCTAATATTAATATGGATTAAAATCCAAAATTATTATCGTGCAACTTTTTTTCTCTCTCTCTCCTTTCTTCTCTCACACTTTCTCTTTAATAAAGTGTTTGGTTTGAAAGCAAAGTTGGTTCACAGACATAAATACACATCTGCCTCATCTCATACACTGACAGATCTGTCTGAGTGTAATTCATTTTTTTAGAGATGTTTGAATATACAGGGTGTTAAGAAAGTTAATGTGTACTTTTTAAATCATATTTTTCTATATTTCAGATTTCACCCCAATGTGGTTTTAACAACTGAAGAACGTGTATTTTCAGAAGGTTGTAATAATGTCTATTAATAAAAATATAAAATGCATAGTGACTTTCCAAACACCCTGTATTTACAGGGAATTGTCTATGATATATTCAACCATAAGGATAGAAATTACTCTTCATGGCATCTCTCAATGAAATGGCTGCTACTTGGCAATGCCTATCTCCTCTCCCAGTAACATGGTACCAACAGGAAGGAGTAATCTCTGATCTAACCAATAAAACAATATATTTGGTTAATTTTTACAGCTTCTTGGTGGGTTCTGCATTGTAACTTTTAACATATTTCAATAGTTTGCATATGATGACTAGAAATTACATTTGGGTCAGTGTTTATTTGAGTCAGCTAAATATAGTTATAAATTCACACGTCCATTTGTTGATTGAGTCAAGTATAAACCTACTGTATCCCATGCAGATGAGTAAGATTCTGTATCCAAAAGGGGCTACCAACAAGGGGGATGCTTATGGAGTCAAGTTTGGACAACCAAGTATAAACCTCACCAATGTTTATCTATAGACTCAAGTATAAACTTCATCAGTATTTACCTGCCGAATAAACTATAATCAAAACAGATTTCAACATTAAATAAACTAACGTGAGTTGATATGTTGTTTTGTAGCATACATTCTTTGAATATTCTGAGATGATTCATCAGTGATGTTTTCCTGGTTTCATTAAAAGTTTTGTTTTTTTTTAACATCAGACTCTTTTTGCCAGGTAACCACGTTTGTGTTGATTGAGTACAAGCTCTCATCTCAGCGGTCATGTGCTGCGTATTCTTTGGACATGCTTGTTTTAGCAGATTTTCCATTTTGTTGTTTTTTAAGTGTTTCAACTGCCATCAGCCAATGAAATTCTTGCATGCAAATATATTACTCCATGGGTTTATTTCTTCTGGTTTCTTGAAAAGTTATGTGGAGTTACTTGCCTTCTTTAGTATAGTAGGTCGTTATATGCCATTTTCTTTTTCCATCACCTTTTCTTTCCCTAATTTTATACCCTAGTTGATACTTTATATTTGAATATTCACCTTTATCTTGTTATTATTTTCAAAGACAAAGTGAAGAATTAAAAACAAAAGTTAAAGTAAATGTATAAAATAATAATCTGATTTCATTAGTTTTTGTTTTAATTTGTCTTTCAAGGGGATGAATGAGAATCCTGATTCTAGTTTATTTGTCTTTATTTTTGAGATGCGGTATTGTAACTCTTTACATCATTTGGACTTTTGTCCTCATCTTTATTATTTATATTCAACATGTTTCAGCCATTGTATGCTCCAGCCTTCTTCAGGTGATATACATTGGAATTTCAAACCAAACCCTTGGCATGTGGAATGAGAACAATCTGCTCTCATGGACTAAATAAAGGTTTTGGTTCAAAATTCTAATTATCACCTGAAGAAGGCTAGACTGTATAATGGCCTAAATGCTGTGAATATAGCAATAAAGATGGGGACACCAGTCTAAATGATTTAAATAGTGTATATAGTTTATTTGCATAGCTTATATGCCTATATTTATATATTTTTTTTTAATAAATTACTTGTAAAATCAACAATCCTAATTCATCTGTATATTTTAAAATGAAAGCTTGAAGCTCATCAGTTTTGGTGATTAAAAGACATTTTCTATTAATCCATTGGGATTAGTGTCCTCGTCTTATTTCTCATCATCATAATATTTCAGCCAGTCTACTCTCCACTCTTTTTCAGGTGACAGTCTGATTTGTTAAACTACTGAGACAGTAGACCAAGACAAGTAAATGGTTTCATTTGAAATTCTCTTTAAAACAATGATAAAAAAGAAAAAGTTACAGAATAATGATTTTGGATTTGATTCTATATTAACATATGATTCAATTCAGATTACTTTATTGTGTATGCTATAGTTACAGCACTTCTGTTACTGTACCCTCTGGTTATCTTCAAATCTATGAGGGAATGGGCCTTTTGGGAATTTTGAATCAAACTCCATATTTAATCCAAAGGGCTCTCCTTTTGCTGGTCAGGTTCAAGTTTATCTCTCAGTCATTTCTAAATGGAGGAAGAAATTGTAGTGGATTTAATTAAAATTTCAATTTGTGTGTATTACTTGCAACAATTATAAATTTAGAAAACATTATTCATTTTTGACTTGTATTTCATTCACCTTAATTTTACTTTCTCTTCATTACAACTATTCAGACCATCATTCAAAATCCACTTCAGTACTAGATTGGTTGTGAGGTCTCATCATTTCACAGTTGAATTGGTTAGATGTAAGTAAGTTCTATGCTAACAGTTTCTTTTCTCACACTTCTCATTTGTGGAACTCTCTTCCGGCTCCATCTTTTCCAGCCAGCATTGATCTTCAAAAATTTAAATGCAATGTCAAATGCTATGTACTGTCATGATTAATCTTCTATTTTTCTTGCTTCCTAATGTTTTTTTTTTACTTGTTCTTCCACACTCAGTAACCCCTTCTGTCTTTGTGGCTTCACTGCCTTGCTGGGGTGATATGATTAAAAAAAATTAATAGGTAACACAGATCAGAATAAAAATAAATCAAGTTCTTGGTGAAATCTGAATTGATATTTGTTTGTTTTTTTTAATCCTTTCATCCCAAGCAAGGCAACAAAGCCACTAAGATGCAGGTAGTCACTAAGTGTGAAAGAATATAAGAAAAAGAAAAACAGTATTAAGGTGTGAGAACAAGAATTAAAAAAAACAGTAGATAATGATTGACATTCCATTTAAATCTTTGAAGATGAAACTTGACTGGAAAGCAAGAACCCAGAAGAGAGTTTCCCAAATGAGAAATTGGAGAAAGGAAACTGTTAACATAGAACTTACAGTTGCATCTAGCCATTTCACCTGTAAAATGATGAGATTGTAGACTTGTCCTTTTCCTACCTATCACCCCTAGTAACAGAACAGTCTATATCTTACACCTACATACGGAAAACTTCACCCAATAAAAACCATACTAGGCGAATCAACAAATCTCATTGGTTAACGACACAATAATCTGAAAGTTTCACGTGCAAAACAAAATTGCGCCAAAACTTATGTGAGCCGATTTCAGACTTTCAAAACATATAAAAGAAAACGCCGACTGACCAAAGCAGTCAGAGACAAACATCTACAGAGAAATTGCCAACATACTCCACGTCACTCGAAATCACGATTTTACTGCGCAAAAAGTACATCAATGCTGACTCACTTGCAATTTAAACTCAACTCTGTGGACACCGAATCACAAACCTTGCTTATCCAAAGTGAATTATATTCACTACCTATTCAGTAAAAATCAACGTGCAAACGATTTAGAAATATTACAGTCAAAGGTAGATCACTCCATAAGAACTCCTACCAAAAAAAAAAAAAAACACTTAATATCGACAATTTTAATATCAGCACAAATCTAGAAAGACTGTAAACGAACAAACGAATACTAAGAGAGACATACCGAAACCTAAAATATCACACACACTTTGCCATAGTAACATATACCAAATATCCTGTTTGTATATTATTTTGAATTGTATATAAATGTTTTATTGGTTTCTAAATTGAATATGTCTTGTTGTTGATCGTATTTAAAATTTGTTTATTTATTTGTTTGTGGATGCAGAAAGTCATGCAACCTACACAAATTCCTTCTGATTCTCTCAATTATAATTAATAAATTCTGCACATCCCCAACAAGATCTTGCTGCTAATTTAGACTGTACTTAAATTCACAGAGTCTAGGTACCATAGAGGAAAATTCATCAGAACATGAAAGTATTTATAGAAAAGGTACAGGGAAGCAACATGGCAGTTGTGGGAAAGTGACTGGAATTGAGATGCCAGGTTAGGACCAATAACATTGCAGACTCTTCTCTTTTGGAATTTTATCAAACCAGGAGCTGCTTTAACCACTTGCTTTACAAGAAACAATAGTTTGTCAAAGACAAGATCTAACCATATTAAGCTTGTTTTCTTTTGATCACTTGACACCACCATATTTAGTGTTATTTTCATACACTGATGACCATTATTAATTTTTGACTGGTATTTATTTTATCTTAAATTTAATAGTTTCATTTATGCCAGAATTATAAAGAGTAATATTACCTGAAACTCTTGAGAAATTATTGTTAATCATTATAAATTTTCATTCAATTTCATTTGCTTTTCTCATAACTACTCAGCCTCTAATTCTATGATCATTAATAAAGAGAGTGAATAGAAAATAATAAAAACTCAAGAGTATAATGTCAGTCTGAGAGCAGTGGTGGAATGATAAAGAGAGGCAATGGAATGACAGTGAGAGAGAGAGGCATTGGAATGACAGTATGAGAGAGGGGCAACAGAATGACAGTAAAAGAGAGAGGCATTGGAATGACAGTATGAGAGAGGGGCAACAGAATGACAGTAAAAGAGAGAGGCATTGGAATGACAGTATGAGAGAGGGGCAACAGAATGACAGTAAAAGAGAGAGGGGCAGCAGAATGACAGTAAAAGATAGAGGCATTGGAATGACAGTAAGAGAGAGGGGCAGCAGAATGACAGTAAAAGAGAGAGGGGCATCAGAATGACAGTAAGAGAGAGGCATTGGAATGACAGAAAGAGAAAGGGACAGCAGAATGACAGTAAAAGAGAGGGAGAGAGAGGTGGTAGAATGACAATAAAAGAGAGGGGCAGTAGAACGAGAGAGTTACAATAACAAGTAATTAAAAAGAAAGAAATAGCAATCAAAAGTTAATCACTGAAAATGCATCATTTAAATATAAAATTCAAGATAATATTACTAATAATATAGCTACTGTATATGGAGGAGTGCAGATGATGTAACAGTTCTCAGCATGGCATATGGGATTGGCAAGCTGAGTTCAAATTTAGTATAGTCTGATCAATTGACTTTTGGACTACTGCTCTAGAGAAAGGCATGAATCCATTGAACTGGATTTAAAGTTATGGAGAAGGCAATGAGAAACTATTATTTTTATTACCTGTGAATTGCTATGATTTCCTAAGAAGTCATGACAATTCACAGATAATAAAGAAATGGAATCTTTGGAGAACAATAATCACCTATATCCTGATGGTGACATTTGCTCTTGTCTACCACTAGCTCATATAGCTCAAGTGTTAGTGTAGATATCATGGTAAGATAAGCTTCCTCAGCAATAAGGTACACAAGTTCAAATTTAGCTAAAAGCATCACTTTATTTTGATCTTGTACTTTTGATTAATGTTCTATGAGGGGTAGGTGAAAGTGATACATCATACTCAGTCCAAAAAGAATCTCCAAATTTCCTGATTTCCCAGAAAATGTTTCCCCATATTAAAGAAAAGCATTAACATTTTGTGTGAGCCTTACAGCTCAATACATAAAACCACAGGTAATAGAATGACAGATGAAGAAAGAAGTGGGCTAGGATCATAAATTTTGTATATATGAGAGATGACCAAGAGTTAAGGTACAAACATTTACAAAGCAGTCCTTACAAAAATAGCACCAAAGATCAATAAATAATGGTAAAGCCAGATTAAATCTCCACAAATAACTCCAACTTGCAAGTAAATATTTCATGCTGAGAAGCGATCATCCGGCAATTGATTTAAGAAGTCAGGTTTGTTGATCATCTATAAATACACACACGTACATACCATTCATCAATCAGAAAGCAGATGGCACAACTGAAATTTATTTTCATGCTTACATTGACTGCTTCTGATCTTTTTATTCCATAATCGGTTCAGATCAAGGAATTCAACTATATTTACCTTCCAAGCATAAATTAGGTTTAGTTTGGTTTATTTTCTTTTATGGCATATCACCCTCAATGGTTTATTTAATGCCAACAAAATTTTTAGGACAGGTTTCTCTGAATAGAATATGTATTCTTTGTAAGAAATCAGTTTGTAGATCAGGATTTTTGTCAAGAGTCAAATGCATTGCTGGTATATTTACTATAGAAGTTCATTTTTATACTTTCAGAGTGTTTTGACTCCAGTTTGGGGGTTAACTATTTGTCCATAGCTGGGACAGTAACAGGTGCTACCACCTCTGATCATGGTGGACCTGAGAACAACAGCAATTAAGAGGTGATTCCATGCTCATGGAAACCTCCAATCAGAGCTGTTGCTGCCGGATGTAGTTTATTGTCATACCCAGTATGAAGCACAAATTATATTTTTATACACAAGGTATAACAACAATATGTCCATAGCCTAATAATAAACAAAGCATTCAATTTATGTAACAAATACCTTTTCTTCAACAGACACTTCTTCCTTGTCAATGTCCTTAATTCAATGGTAAATGTGCATGTTAGTAAGATATAAAATCCAAACAAAAGTAGAGAAATGAGACAAAGTAGAAAAGCTTCTAAAATATTTTGATTTTTTACCCTCATTGTGTATATGGTAAAACTGAATTTTCAGTTTGGCCTAACTTTTTTCAAGAACTAAAACAAATTAACATCTTTTTCATTACTTTTGAATAATGGTTCAACTTATGACACAGAAACATAGGGTTATAAAAAAGTCATAATCCGTATATATAAAGAAATATAGGTTTAAGGTATGCTATATTTATGGAATAAAGTGCTCAATATCAGAGATAGTATGTAAATATAAAAGTGGACATTAAAATCAACACTCAGAGGCAACAGATTGTTTCTTGCTAAATGCAATCGTCCACAATTGCATTTAGCATGAAACAGTCTGTCGCCTCTTAGTGTTGACTTCAATGTCCTACTTTTATATTTTTATATATATATATATATATATATATATATATATATATATATAGTACAGCAAGTAGCCTTGTGTCATATTAAGAGTACTCGGCTAAATATCTATAAATATACAGAGAGTTGTACATCCTTGTGTAAATTAAATGCAACAACTGCATTAGTTTCCTTTCTTTCCCCATACAGTCAGTTTTAGACTCACTGGAGTGAGAGGGTGTAATCAATCTCTATTTTTTCTCAGATTAAGTTATTTACAGTGGTGTGCAGTAATATGAATCTCTTTTTTGAGTGGATGATGAAATTTGTTTGGCCTTGAAAAATATTGCATGATCTGTGATTGCATCAGATTTTTATCACACCCGATTACTACTGTCTCGACTGTCAATTAGTTGTCCTATGGCCATTGTCTGTGATGGATGTTACTCCAATGAAGCGTACAAAAATTGTAACCCCACAGGAACACAGTGGCAAACCTTACCAGTGAGCAAATCAAAGTACTATAGACTGGCCTGGAAACTTTCCTGATTTAAATTCAATCAAAAATCTCTGGTTACTCTGCAAGTAATGACTTCATGGACATACAATCTACTAACATGTGCACTGGGTCATGTTTCATCAGAAAAATATGAATAAAAAAGTAAATAATAATGGAACTATTGGTTTTGTTTCAATTAATTTGCACAAGGGTGTAGTTCTCAACATTCTTATATTGTTGTGGTTGGCTTAATGTGGGGTTCCATACATACATGCCAAGGACAAAAATTACCCTATCTCTGATCAATATCCACCAACTTTCTTTCCATCATTAATGCAATATAAATGGTTTGATTGCAGGAACTAAATCCGTGAGGCTAAACTTCCTTCATAACTTTAAGAGGAAAGTAGAATAGATATTATCAATAATATGGAAGGCCAGAGAAAGAAAAGGGATCATAATCCGTAAAATTTGCTCTTCAAACAAATGAGAACACAGGCTAAGTTATGTGGCCTGCAAACAAATAGAAACTAAAACAAATGTGCTTTTATAGAACTGATTTCATAGTACGCCCTTGTTTGAATGTATCCCATCTTTATTTATATTTAATAATTTTTTCTGACTCAATTAAAATTAAGAAGGAGCACTAATTTATCATACTGAGAATTGTGATATTTTTACTTTGAACATACTGATCTTTTAGTTTTTAGGATGTTAGAAAAAATAAATAAATAAACCAACAAAGAAATAAATAAAATTCCCATACTAGCAAGTGAAGAACTACATACTTTCAGATTCAAACTGGCCAAGCCCATCTGTTCCTGACATCTACACATAACTTTGCAACGCCCACAGAGAGCTTTATTTGTAGCTAGGAAGCACTGTGCATGTTACTCTCTCTGTGAATGATTTTATAACCAAAATAATCTTTTATTGTTCCATTTTATGAGGTATTTTCATGCATACAACATTTTAAATTCATTTTACAAATAAATTTAATGATAAATTTTGTATTTAATTTGAAAGTGGTTTTATTTCCATCTGTGATCAATTTTATAAGTATCGGATTTTATGGGAAATTTTTCTTGTGACTTTTTTATTTTTATTATGCTGACTTGGTTTCTCAATAATTGTTCTAAATTTTAGAGGCTCAAACACATTTTGTTGTTTGAGAAATCATATTTTCCAAAAGTGTTAAAAAAAAAAAAATTGTCTTACATAAATAAAAGTTAGCAAATTAAATAGAATTGAATTATGAAGCTCTCTCTTGATTACTTTAGTTGTGAAGTTAAATGAAGATCACTCTCACTGGGTGGCACACCTAGTATTTGTACCGCCTGGGCCAATTATAGAATTTACTCTTTCTCAACATTCCAAAAATGGATGACATCAAACAAATATAGAGAAAGATTACAATTATGACTATTTATTTTATTTTCATTGTAGACAAAAAAATAAATAAAAACAGCAACAACAAAATAAGAAAATGGTAAAACATATTCATAAATAATTAGAAAAAATACTTTTTAGTAAGTAAAACATTTTAGGATAAAATGTTATTATATTAAAAATATAGGCACTATGTATACAAAAAATCCCATCATAGCATAATCATCTAAGTAGCCTTCAGTGTTTTACATTTTTTTTTTCAACTAAATATTCACCCAATACAAGGCCCAAGAACCACTCAAGGTAGAGGGTTACTGAATGACGTTGTATGGATGTAAGAGGAGCAAATACATGCAGATTATGAGTTGATGCTCAAATAGGTTAAGATTGTAATGATCAGGGAAGTATCCTCTTGGGAGTTTATTCCATAAAATAGCGGTTCTCAAGTAAAAGCTAAGTGAAACCTACCTACTAATATAAAGCAAATTTAGGTAAAAATAGCACAAGAATGAGAAGAAAAAATAATACAATTAATTTTGCATGCTACTTCATTATACTAATTCTTTTAAATTCACCCTACCTAAATGATCACCTCCCACCCCCATCTCCTCACTGCTACTGTAAAGTCACACTTTGACTCTAAACCAAACAGAATTGGTACATGGTTTGACTGAGAGCCTAGATGTGTAAATGTATAATAATATATACTCCCCAATCAACTGCCTTTTGCCATACCTAGCTAAACTTAGTAAATAAGTCTTTATATTTTTGTGTTTTCACATAAATAACAATAGTTAGTGACAACCAAAATACTAGATATATTAATACGAACAACAGAAATTGGTGTTTGAGACCAGGTAAAGGCCATGATTTTGAATTCTGATTTCCAAGGCTGGCAAGCTCTCCCCATTGGGAAGATTTGTCTAATACAATCTTTCTTTTCACATTTTACTCCACATTTACCTTTATGTCATGAAAAGTTAGACTTAGTAAATACCAAGTCTCTATATTTTCACTTAAATAATAATATGATATGAAATATATTAACAAGAAAAACAGGCCTATCTGGTAAGTCAGTTACAGATTTCTCATCAGTGTCAGAGGATGGTGTTTGAGACTCATAATTTTGAATGGTGACTTTGCAAGATATAGAACCTCTCTAAAATTGAAAAGATAAACACAACATATTATTCTTGACCCTATTTTCACTCTCCCATCAACATTTTGGTTTGTGCTATATTTAGTTAAACTGAGTAAATATAAATGTAAATAATTGTTATGGCTGACAAATACACAGTTCAGATATCTTCTACCAAAAATATTTCAACCATTTCCATTACCCCAACCCCTTATCACATTGCTCATTTTGTCTGCCTGGCACTAAAACAGAACTGTTTGATTATTTACATGTTTAATGATCTGTACATGTAATGTTTCCAAATACTTATACAGACAGAAAATATTTTATGATAGAGACAATAAAAAGATACTGCCACAAGAAAGCATAAAAAAAAAGATCTTTTCAATGCAGGCAGATGACAATTTATACTTCAATGCAACAAATAAAGCAAAAACAATAAAGAAAACATTTTAAGTAAAAAAAGAAACAAACATTGTAATTAAACAATAAAATGATACTTTTTGACATGTCCTTGTTTATATGCAATAGATGCATCTGAATAATTATATTACTGTTTATTTGTCTGCATAAAAGCACAAATATATGCACACATACATACACTCTCTCTCTGCATTGTGCCATTGTCCTCCAGAACATCAGAAATCAGGGTTTGCCAAAGATTATCTTTTATTGCTCTCAGCAATACTTACTCCTTTATGGATCCTTTTTAGTACTTTTTACATTTTCTTTTCATCTTTTTGCCCTAAATTGTTAAGCACTTCATTCACTGTTTCTCTCTGCTTCTCTTCCCTTTAAGTAGTATTGAAGTTTCCAAACTTATAGATATAAAATCAATAGTGTGTGGTGACTGTGAGTTTTACATCTTAATGCAATCTTTAGATCAAGTGCAATTATTCCATTAACAGGTTTCATATATATATATATATATATATATATAGGTCACTGGCATTAAGTGAGGGTGGGACAAAACCAACCCTTCCTAATTTTTTAGTTTAGGGCTAATGCTTAAAATTGTTTATGGTCATGATCCTTACATTGCTGCTTGGGTGGTTGGAGGAAGTGGACATCTAAGTTAGAGTTATTCATGATCCTGATTTCTAGATAGTTTTTTATATACAGGGTGCAATAGGTAAATTGTTGCCATTTTATTTTTTAATTTCACACATGTACATTCATTATTTTTGATTTTGTTGACTGCACATTATAGTAGGGTCAGTTGGGCACAAAACAGCCAGTTGCCTCTGAGTGTTGACTTCAATGTTCACTTTTATTTTTTTATATATATATATATATATATATATATATATATATATATATTATAGATAATATTAGTGGTTAATATACATATATCTAAAATACATAAATATATATACATACATACATATATATATAAAAAAAAAATTCAAGAGGATAGAATCCTGGTAGAACTCAATGTCCAGGACAAAGTAAGGATATAATAAAAAGGCTTAAACACTAGTACTCCATGGTCATAATACATACACTCTCACTAAATTTTATTTTTTATTCTCGGAGTTATTTTTTCTGATTTCTTTTTGAATTTGTAGGTCTGATGAATTGGATCGTATTTATGATTCCAATGTAATAAATTATGACCATGGAGTACTAGTGTTTAAGCCTTTTTATTTAGATATATATATATATGTACAATTTCTGAGTATGCCTGTTTGGTAGGGTGACTAATAAATCACTGTTGTGAGAAAAAGAGTCTCATGACACAATTTACTCTGCCAGAAACAGCATGCTATACTGCTTGGTATTTGCGCCAGAAGCTTCAGTACAAACATTTCAGAGTTTTTGGGTGTCAATCTGAGGACTGTGCAGAGAATTCAGAAAGAATTGGATGAGTTTAATGGTGTTATGAAGGTACAGCAACTTGAAAAACTCACTCCAATCATTCTGAAAAGAAAAGAACATCAGAATTTGTTGGTGAAGGCCTCAAATTCAACACGGAGGCCTATATAAAGTGCCTTGAGGAGGTAGCGCTGCCTTGGGTCAAGAGGGTGGCTGCTGGAAGACCCTATGTCTGGCAACAGAACACTGCACCATGCCACATAACACAATTTCTGCAACCTCATCACCTCTTACATCTGGCCACCTAACTCCCCAGACTGCAACCCTCTTGATTATTATGTGTGGGATGCAGTTGAACAAGAGACTAACAAAACACATTGTAACACCAAAGATGAATTGAAGGCAAGGATTAGGGCAACATTCACCAACTTAAACGAGGAGACCATCCAGAAGAGTTGCAGGAGATTCTGAAGTCACCTGGAGGCTGTGGTTGAAGCCAATGGTGATTTTATTAAATAAATTTACTGTTTAGTATTTCAAGATATTTTTATGTAATTTTGGTAAATATATCTGTTAAAATGAGATGTCAGTGTTATTTTCATTTTTGCATAATTTAGAAAACAATTTACCCATCACAAACTATATATATATATATATATATATATATATATATATATATATATATATATATATATTATTTATTTTTTTTTTAATTTATATATCTCATTTATTTGCCTTGTATATTTTAGGCATCCTAAGAGTTGGTATTTAGAAAAAACTGTCATTTTGGTCAAGGTATGGTTTTTTGTTAACATAGTAGGAGTTTTTGTATGTCTGCTTTTGTGTATAAGCTCTACTCTCTTGTTTGGGAATTTATTTTGTTCAGGAAATTATTGCTATTTTCTCCTTGAGACAAAGGTTATATTATGCCCACTCACTTTCCCTCTGATATATATAAGTGGATACTGAGGTCAACACTGATAAAGATTGTGTTCAAGCATGAAACAGACTGTTGATGTTCAGTGTTGACCTCAGTGGCCATTTTTCTATTTACATACACTCTATACTTGAAATGATACTTTGCTGGCCTTGGAACTAATGTGCCACTCGAAAGTTCACCAAAAATCTTACAGAGCATTCCAAAAGTTTCTGTAGCAAAGTTACTAAGCTTCATGCAAAAATTTGATAAAAAAATTTGCTTGAATTTATCATTGGAAAGATTGCAGAGCTGTTCCAGCAAAACATTACAAAAGCTTGCATACTAACTAAACACATGCAGATAGCACAAAGCCTACTGGTGGACTGACTCAGACAGTTGGGTACAGGAGTGCAAGTCGATCTCGGTCGACCTCTCTTCCTACGGACGGGAGGAACCCGAAGGAGGCTACGCCGAAGGGCAGAGTCTCTTTCAGGGAGGTAAAACCGGCCCTGAACCCGTTTATACGGATTCAATGGGCATATTTTTGGCTGAGCCCACGGGCTCGGAATCCCCACGTTAAAAAGGCCTTGTGCCACATGACACTCTCGTGTGGGGGGGTGACTGAATATCCTCAGTCAGTTGGGTACAGGAGTAACATATGCATTTCTATTAAATGGTACAATTATAGCATGTACAGTCTGAGAACTTTCCAATACCTATATATATATATATATATATATAAACTTCTTAGTTCTTGCTGATGCATTTCATCTTCCAACTTTATCAAGGCAAGCAATGAAAGGAAAATGTTTTGTAGCCATAGTTACATCAAATCCAAAATTTTAAAAAAAAGAGATGTTCCTGCATAAGCCCCTTCCTGGATATTGCTTTTGGTAACTTCCTTTTTTAAATTTTGGATTTGATGTAGCTATGGCTACAAAACATTTTCCTTTCATTGCTTGCCTTGATAAAGTTGGAACATGAAATGCGCTGGCAAGAACTAAGAATTTTTTCCAATTGTCATTTTTAAACCAATTTGTCTTTATTTTCAGAATTATTTCTGGGAATTTAACTAACTATATATATATATATATTTATGTGTGTGTGTGTGTGTGCAAAAATTTCAGATAGCATTTATCTGTAAAAGGACTGAATGAAGACAAAAGGAAAACTTATCTTAGCCAATGCATTTTGTCCTCTGAGGGACTTTATCAAGGCAAATATAAGGATTTTATTTTTTTGACACATTTTATTTACAAGAGCAGGAATGTTATTGGTTTTTCAAAATTTTTTTTGGTATAGGAGTACTCATAAATATTCATCAGGTTAGCCAAAAAGTCAGGCAACTTCACAGATGGGAAGTGATACAATTCAATGCCCAATAAACAAAAGTAAGTAGAATTTTTTTTATATGTAACTTATTTAGAAGTAAAATTCTTGACAGTGTCATTATCAAATCTTATCAAGATATAAATCTGTCCCTGGATTCTTCTCAATATCTCCTTTCCTGAATGAATTACTTCTTTCCCAAGCCAAGATACATGATCACAAAAATACAAAAAAAATGAAAAAAAAACACTGTTAAATCCATCACCTCATGTTATTCATAGCAGGTAACACATAAATTAATCTCAATCCAAAATATTTGAAGTACTAATTTACACAGGCACACACACATTATATATATATATATATATATATATATATATATATATATATGCTCATTTTTGTTTATTAGGCACTGAAATGTATCACCTCATGTACATGAACCTACCTGACTTTTCCACTAACCAGATGAATATTCATGAGTACTCTTATACCTAAAATATTTCTGCTCTTGTATATAAATACTTGTCACAAAATAAAATCCTTACATTTGCCTTGATAAATTCCCTCAGAGGATGAAATGTGTCATAAGTTTTCCTTTTATCTATCTATCTATTTGGTCTCTCTCTCTATTATATTAGCCAAAATTCAGGCAACTACATAAGTGATTTCAATCTAAACAAATGTATATTTATCTTTTTTTATGTAAGTTATTTGAATAAAACAATGATTTTCAATTCTTTTTTTTGTCTGGCTTCTGGACAATATTTCTTTTGAATGTTCCCAAGCCAAGATACATGATCACAAAAATACAAAGTTTATTGAAAAAAAACACAGTTAAATCCATGGTCATCTTTATGCCTGCAGGTAACACTAAATTAATCTCATTCTGTTTTCATTTACAGGCACACACATACATATATATATATATATATATATATATATATATATATATATATATATATAACACATTTTTGTTTTTAGGCACTGAAATGTATCACCTCATATAAATGCAACACACCTGATGGATATATGAATACAGATGTACTCTTATACCTAAAATATTTTGCCTTGTATATAAATACTTGTCACAAAAATAAAATCCTTACATTATACTTTTGAAAATACAGATATAAATGTCATAAGTTTTCCTTTTTTATATCTATATTTTCTATCTATTTATCAATATGTCAATATATATAAATAAAAAAAAGTTTTAAGGTTTAAAAAAAAAAGTTACCAATATCAGAAATAGAGTGTTGACTTTTCACTTTTATATTTATATTTACATACACTTTTCTGATTTTGAGCACTTTATTAAATATAGCAAACTACAAAACTATTTTTCTTTATATATATATTTTCTTTTTGAAAAACAAAAAAAATCCAGTTAAATTGAAAGAATTGTTGACGAAACGGTTTTAATAAACCATTTTCAAGACAAAATTCATTTATTAATTCAGTTCAATATCGAAAACGATGGACATAAAAACACAAGTCTTATCCAATGTATAATGAAAATTTTTAAAAATTTTCATTTATAAGTAGTCATATTTGGTTAAAGACAAACAAAAGTTCTTTATATACAGAGAGTGGGATATATATATATATATATATATATATATATATATATATATCGGATGTGCAGGTGGTGTAATGGATGCTGGTTTGGATCAAGAAATTGGAGAGCCAAATTTGAATCTGAATTCTGTCAGAAATTTGTTACTTCACTTTCACACAAATACTCATGGGAAAGGTATATTACTTCTTCCTCCAGTTATTGGTTAAAAAGTAAGAAAGCCTGAGCTCTCCAGCCTTGGTTGAGAACCAGTCTAGGAGAAGGACTACACTGTATTCAAAACTGTATGTAGCCCTGACAAAGTATATACTATGCTTCCAATGAGAGGATTATGAAATTTACAAGGGTGCAGTGATCCCAACTTCGGTCATGTAATCAATCAATATATATATATATGGATCTTCAGACATATGTACATAATGTTATCGACATGCACACATAGATACTTATAGATATTCATATATGAATATATTGACATATGCACATATATACAAACACTCATACTCAGATATATGCACATGGCTGTATCTCTCAAATTAGAAAGTCATACATATTTTCTCCAAAATTGTTCTTGATATATAAAAATTTATATATTGTTATCAAATATATATATATATATATATATATAATTACTTAACTTTATCTTTAAATATCAGTTTTTTAAAGTTTTCCCTAACTTCAAAGTTTCTTGGTAATCCATTCTTCAAGGGATTCTGTTTTGTAAAAAAAATTTAATATGACCACTGTATATAAAAGTATCTGCTGTTTTTTTAAAAATCATATATATTTATATATATGTGTGTGTGTGTGTGTGTGTGTGTGTGTGTGTGTGTGTATGCATGTGCAGAAACACTCATTCGTTTGGAAATTTCTGATGTAATAAACCAAATAGGTTTATAAAAGTAGTAAGTCAATCCTGCCCTTATTTGAGCATCTGACCTGGAGCTAACCAGGCATATAAAATATCCACTATGTCAATGTTACACTGCTTGAGCATCATGGTATAAATTAACTTGCAAACAAAAAGTTAAGTAGAGTTTGCAGACACTACACTCTAATCCTTGACAGAAGTACCACTGCATGTGTAAATAATTCTATAGTTTTTATGGGTAGTATGCATATTTTGAAGAATGAAGAGAATACAATGGATGGGGCTCAGAAACAATGAATAACTCTTAAGGATATTGAAATCAGAAAGACACAACTGAAATTTCTTAGATACATAATGAGGAAGGGCTTGGAGAATTTGACACTCACAGGACATATCAAAGGCAAAAGGGACAGAGGGAGGCCACAGGCCACCTACCTGATCAATTTGTGTGAATGGACGACAGGGTGTAGAAGCAATGGCAAAAAGACAAACAAGCTACAAAAGATAGGAAATTGTAGAGAGCCATGATCATCCACTACTTGAAGATATTTATTTATAACTCTGATAATAGTAAAGACTTAAAATATGCACTCATTTTTAACAGCATTGGTAAACTTATATATTTACCAAGATATCTTCACATACAAATACAATTAATTGTATTTTATAGTTAACAATTCAACAGGCCTTATGACAAAGGGGGGATTGGGTCAAGCCATTATTTCTCTCTATTATTAACTAATAAAATATTATAAATGACATTTCTTTTTGCTTTCATAACAACCAATATTTGTATTTATGCCTCAAATAAATCTGATTTATGAGAATATGTGTGTTCATGTTAGATTTGAAATTACATTTTTGGGTCATGGCCAAAAGAAAATGCACAAAAAACTGATTGCACTGTAATAAAAAAAAAAAAAGAAAAAAAGAGAGTAAATATTACATATTCTTTATTATAATTAAATAATTTTATATTGTACAGTATACTTTATATATATAAAGTGTATACTGAATTAAGCATTTTTTTTTACATTAGTATCCTCAGAACTATTGTATTGTATAAAAGACTCCCAAGAGAATGCTTCCCCAATCACTATAATCTTAACCTCTTCAAGCCTAGGGTCAACTGTTATCTATCCTACATATCATCATAATATTCACCTCTTACTCTATCCTTTTATGCCTTTTACAACAATCTCATTTATTAACTCTCTACCTTGAGTAATTCTTGTGTTTTGAATTGAATGAATTAGTAATAAAAAAAAAAAATTACAAGTGTTGAAAACAGCCTCTAAGATTACACTGGAGGTATTCAATAGAATTTTGGCATTAATAAAAGACAAACCTTTCTGCTGTCAGTCTGCTAAATTGAGGGTTTCCTCTACTTATAAATGTACACATATTAATTGATTTGTTTTTTATGGCTTATCAACCTTTTTGTTGGTTATTTAAAGCCGAAACATATTTTGAATGGTAAGAATATTTCTTTTTTTGCAAGTGAATATTTCATTAACAACCATTTTTTTTTTTAGAACAACAATGACTTTTCAAGATACAAGTCCTACTATTTAACACATAGCTGACAGGAGAAGATGGATTCATACCTTTCCCAAGTGTATTTGAATGTAAATAAATGTAACAAACCCAACTGGAATTTAAATATCGCTCTCCATTTTCTCAATCCAAATCATTATCCATTACACCACTCACTCATGGACAAAAATGTACATATATTCAGGATATTTATTCCATAGTGTTCGATAGATATAATAAAAACTGCAAAAGTGACTTAAAAAATGTTTACTGTATCATCTGAAATATAACATTTAGTAAGCTGCCCAAAATTATAAGACTACTTTTCTTTCAAAATAGACTTACCATACATTTTGGTTTGGCTGGGATTGTTCCAGTTTGTGGTATCGAGCAGTCATATAAACTATCAGTTTTGTCAGCCTTGAAACTTAAAGCATGTTTGCTCATCAAAAAAACTTTATAATATAAGAAAATCAAACTCAAACTTGTGGCTTAGAAATTATAGCAACAAAATAAAATTTTGTCCTATTTAATAAAACATGTATCAGGTTACAAACACTGAAATACAAAAAATCATGGAATAGTTGTCTGTTATCATGTAGGACACCATCTGGGCTGGCAAAGTACAGCAACTTGACATGACATTGATTCCATAAGTGATTGGAAAGCCTCTAGGGAGGTATAGAGTCATGCCATCTTAATAGCTGCCCACACCTGAACCATAGTGTCAGCCTAAAATCACCCGTAATAGTGACTCATCAGACCATATCACTTGTTGCTTTACCTCCAGGGTCCAATTAGTAATGACACAAGCTCAGATGAAATACCTTGTTTAGTGTCAACACAGTTAGTCTGGCGGGTCTTCTACTCAAGTATACAGAAAAAAGAGAGGGAACACATTCCAAGACTAAAGAGACACAGAACTTTACCATGAGTGAGAGTTTTATGTGCAAAACAAAATGATTTTCAGATGGTACAAAGAATGCTTTGAACCCTCTGAAGACTGCTTTGTTAGTTACAGTAAAGTCCTGAATCTCTCTGTTTTTGGAATATATATATATATATATATATATATATATGAAGAAATATAGTCTTAAGATGTGCTATATTTATGGGATAAAGTGCTCAATATCAGAGATAGAGCGTGTGTAAATATGAAAGTGAACATAGAAGTCAACACTTAGAGGTGACAGTCTGTTTCATGCTATATGCATTTACTTAAATACTTGTATCTATAAAAAAGAACGTTAAACATAAAAATGTCTTTAATAAATAAATTGTCGGACTTTGTCCATTTCTTAATATATGACGTCATTTGTTTACATTTGATACGCCAGAGTAGTTATGAATGTACGAGATTCATGGAAGATTGAAGTTTATAAGCAGTAAATTCGACCTTGCCTACCAAACGCTCCTTTGTGGCGAGAGGTTAGGCACGTCAGCGTAAATGACGGTTCCATTAGGGGATGCAGGTTGAATCCTGTCAAAGGACGAATATTTTCTATGAAAATTTCTTGGACATTCAGGCGGTAAATGTTATTTAATACTGTTTATTATAAACAGGGCATTTACTTAAATACTTGTATCTATAAAAAGAACGTTAAACATAAAAAATGTCTTTAATAAATAAATTGTTGGACTTTGTCCATTTTTGAATTTTGAATATATATATATATATATATATATATATATATATATATATAAGTTTCTTTTTGTACAAATCAAATATGGGATAAAGTCTCCCCAAAATCGACCAATTCCATTAGATTTTAGAAAGCGCTCAATACCTAGTCCATAGAGAAATATTCATAAATATTATCTTAAAAAGAAGATATAACAACCTTACCAAGCTACCAACAGTTACATCCCTTCATATCTGAGAGGTGAAATGATGGTATAACAATTGTTATATCTTTATAAGACTATATAAAATATACCAGTGGTGACAGTCTGTTTCATGCCTAAACATAATCTTCAGGCTATCAATATATTTTATATTTACATATGCTCTATCCCTGATACTGAGCACTTTAACAAAACAGGATGTCATCTTTGACGGTGAACATCTCTGTTGTAATGTCTATATAACAACTCTGATGATGGCTCATGTGAGCCGAAAGATTAGATCGATGACCAATATAATAAAGAAATATCCAAATATTGCAGTTTTTGTCTTTATTTTCTCTTGAAATTTAAGCCATTATACGATGCCTAGGAAAACTCATGATAAAACATAACAGACATTTGTTGTCTGTTATATTTAACAATATATGTCTGAATAATGATCTGCTGCCCTATATACTAAATTATATATATATATATATATATATATATATATATATATATATATATATATATATATATATATATATAGTTATAGTTTCACCCAAGCGGATCCGCTTTAGGTGAAACCTGGGTAGGTTTGTCTGGCTCACTAGGTTTATCTAGGTCTGCTCTACAGTCACATTGTATTGAGCTCTTTTTAGTTAGTTGTTTACTCGTGTTGGGGTTTTTTCTTTGGGCTTTGAACCTGTATCTGTGTTATTTTTTCGACAGACTTTCATGTTCTTGGCTCTTTCCTTTTTTAAAACCTTTTTTCCTTCGAGATTGATTTGATTATTGGCAAATCAAAAATTCAAAATTTTTTTTCGAGTTACCTATATATATATATATATATATATATATATATATATATATTATATGGGACAAATGTAATTTTTCATGTTTCTGTAATATATGCAGGATCTTATATAGGGTGCAGCAAAAATAACTCTCACATGGAAAACACCATTGCCACATTAGTAGCAATGGTGTTTTCATCTTGCTGGAGGTATTTCTGCCACACTATATATATATATATATATATATATATATATATATATATATATAAAATATAGAAGGCTTAAACACTAATATTTCATGATTATAATTTATTACATTGGAATCATAATCACGATCCAATTCATCAGACCTACAAATTTGTAGGTCTGATGAATTGGATTGTGATTCTGATCGTGATTATGAATAAATTATAACCATGGAATGTTAGTGTTTAAGCCTTCTGTATTATATATATTCTGGCTCTGTCCTGGATATTGAGCTCTACCTGGATTCTATCCTCTTTTGAAAAATATATATATATATACATATATATATATAGACCACTAATATTATTTTATATATATATAGACCACTAATATTATTTTATATATATATATATATATATATATATATAGACCACTAATATTTATTATATATATATATATATATAGACCACTAATATTTTATATATATATATATATATATATATAGACCACTAATATTATTTATATATATATATATATATATATAGACCACTAATATTATTTATATATATATATATATATATATATATATATATATAGACCATATAATATTATTATATATATATATATATATATATATATATATATATATATATATATTTGTAACTACAGATACAACAATGTTTTTTAACATTGCTCAATATCAGATAAAACCTCTACAAATTCTAAAATAGGTCAATGTTTTTAGATTACCATTAAAGTTGCTTAAAATCCTGGTCTTTACAAGCTCTTAGACATGACTGTCAGTTTCAAAAATCATCAGATGCTTGAACATATAATAAAAACAATTCAAGTAACGTGTATGCACCCACTATGATGATCATCTTCTCCACCTTTATATGTGTGTGTTCTGATAAATAAGTGTAAAAAAAATTAATATTGATGCATAGTCATTTACCTCTCTCTCATTATATAAAGATTATATATATATATATATATAGTATACATTTCTTTATACATGGGTAAGCTCACAATCTGTCTACCCACATGCACTATTTTATTTGCACCTCCCCTCTTGTATGTGTGTATGGCTAATATATATTTTGTGAATGGATATGTTTTCATGCATGACTAAATAAAAGTACAAAAGCAGATATTTATTCTACCATCTCTGTCAACATTATATAAACAAAAACTGTCTATCAGTACATATTTTGATATCTCTGAGAAGCTTTTAAAAGGCGTTTTACTTAAGAATGATTGGAAAATAATGGATAACATCTTTTTTATAAGATATTTTGATGCATTTTTTTACGTATTTATGAAAATATCAACAAGTGCTGAAAACAAAACATGTTTGTATCTTAAAGAGATAACTCTTGCAGAAAAATAAATTTAATGTTTTTTGGAGAAGAAATATACCTAATCATATTTTTTGATTGTTTATTTTCCTTTTTACGTATTCAGGATTATTTGCAGAAAATATCTCAAAAGAGTGATTTTTTTGTCAATAAGAATTTGATAATATGTCATTTACTATGAAAGAAAAATATTCTCTAAACTATTAATGAAACCGTGAATGAAAAGATTCCAGTCGCATTTTTCTCTCGTCTTTTCTCTCAATTTGCTTCCGCTCAGATATGTGTGAGTGCGTGTTTTATCAGGATGTTTCCAAGATTACTGTACTGTAGACAATAGTCTTTTTGTGTAGCAGCTTAAAGCTAACATAGATCCAAACGTTGTGCTCAGTAAGCATTGATAAACAAAGCATCATGGGATTGCTAGTAACTCTTGGCATCAATGTCTGAAACTATTTTCATTTTTTACCTTCACATCTATTCTTTAAATATCTTATCACTTTTGCATTGCCTGGGTTAATAACTTCTTTTCTCTTTGGCTTTAGGTACACAAGATAAAAATGTTTTTGTGCATTATTTTTGAAAATGTTTTTCTTTTTTAAGATAAACTGACAACCAAGTCTCAGTGGTAAAATGGATAAGAATAATAATTCAATTTGAGAGAAAGTAAAAGGCATCAAGTTTCAAATTACATTGTGCAAGTCAAAATTACATGGTGCTATCAATTACAACTTTGTATTTTTATATATATATATATATATGAATATTGTGAAATCATGTTGAAGGCACTGGGTCCCATTCAATCAACCAAGTTAAGTAGTGTCAAGCCCGGTCAGTATATAGATGGGGGATTGTTTGGTAACACCTGATGCTGGAAGCAATGGCAAAGTTTATATCAATATGATATGATTGAAGCAACTCTCAGTGTTACAATGAATAAAAATATTAATTTAGTTTGAGAGAATGTAAAAGGTAATGCCTTACATTCTTAGTGCTAACAATAAAGTGTGTGATGTGTGTGTGTATATATATATATATATTTTATTTGTATTTGATCAGTAGACTTTCTTTTATACATGTTTCATTGAATGTATCAAACAAAGAAAATCCTATAAGTTTTGTTGTTAAGTTTTTCTAATGTTTTTATAGTTTTCTTTTTGGAAGGACTAAGGCAATACAGAAACTGTTCATAGTTAATTATTATCCCAAACACTTTTGGCTAATCCATTAGCCATTTTCAAGGAGTTCATTCTTATATACCATCCTGCACATATAACAACAGAAACATTAAAAATTATATATGTCACTTGTGGTCAGGCATGAAACTGACTGCTGCAACTCAGTGTTGACATCAGTGTCCATTCTTCTTGTTTTTTTTTTTTGTGTGTGTGTGTATATATATATATATATATATATATATATATATGATTGAATAAATTACAGACATTATGTCTGCTAATTTTTAACAAGATCCGTTCATACTCATGAATAACATTCCATGTATGGATGTTAAAGGATGAGAGAAATGTGCTATAGCTGTTTAAATTTCTTTTCTTTTAATTTCCCAAGTACTTTCGATCTTCTTCCAAGATCATATTCAGGGGTGCAAGTAGTATAAAACTATATGTTGTTCATTAGTACAAGTATTTATAAAAGTTGTGTGTTGTCATCCATTACGTAATTATTCAATCAGACATGCCTAAAAGAGAATTTTTACATATATATATATATATATATATATATATATATATATATATATATATATATATATAAATTTTTATATATCAAGGATAATATTGGAGAAAAATATATGACAGAGTGGAAAAAGGTTTTTGTGTGCCACATTTTGTCCTTTAGGATTTCATCAGATCAAATTTGTTATGTTGATGCGACTACACAAGTGCATGAAAACAGCATGCTGGGAATTTTCATTTGTAATTTTTTTTTTTTCTTAATATGGGGTAACTAATAACAAAAGTGATGGAAACACAAAATAAAAAATGAAAATGAAATCGGTTAGATTATATATATAAAAAAAATATTTAAATTTAAAATTCCCGGCATCCCTTGTTTGTGTGCATGTGTAGTGTCACCAATGTAACAAATTTAGTCCAGTGAAGTCCTAAAGGACAAAACATGTCACATGAAAACTGTTTCCCCACTTTGACATAGATTTCCCCTATATATATATATATATATATATGTATGCACACTGACAAATAAAGATGAATTTAAATCAGTTTTGTTAACCCCTTTCATAATACTGGACATAAGATATGGTTTTCGAAATCTACAACTTGTAAATAGTTGTAGATTTCTTGCACCTCTAGTTGACTTCTATTAAGCTGTGGATTGAAATACAGTAATACCCTACTTCAAGTGTATTCAGGTACTCCCAGCTTGTGAATCTTTTGGATGAATTTACATATCTCTGGCCTTAAAGGGTTAAAGACAACAGAAAATTTACTATATTTTTAATGTTTTTAATTGTTGGATTAATTTCAAGATATCTGAATTAAACTGTGCACAAATTGTGTTAATATTATGAGCTTTTGACTGGCTTCAGTCATTATCAAGAATGAAATTCAAAATAGTTTGATATAATCTTTGGTATAATTTTGAATTTTTAATATTTCTGTTGTGATACATGCAGGATGTTTTTTGCTGGATTTGTAAAATCTGTAGAGTCATTGATTGGTTTGTTTTTTATGTTTTATCAACCCTTTAAAGTCACATAAAGCACAAATATTTTTACTGAAGCTTTATTAATTCTATTATTTGTTTACCATATACATATCATACTTATTATAAAACCCAGGTTGTGTGTGTGTGTGTGTGTGTGTCTGTACGTTTATATATTGGATCAGATTTCCTACATTTTTCAACTGATTTCAACAAAACTTCACAGGACTACGTAAAATTACCTTGCGGTGGTTCTGACAGCACCAAAAATTGGAAAAACACAATTGTTTTTGCACAAAATCAATTTGAAAACACAATTAAGAGGCATCACTGTCGCGAGAATGAAAGGCAGACAACTCATATCGAGTTATACTTATTATAAAACCCAGGTTGTTTGTTTGTGTGTGTGTGTTCCTTTATATATGGGATCAGATTTCCTACATTTTTCAACCGATTTCAACAAAACTTCCCTTTTTTTGGCAGGTAGTGTTTCTTATTGTCTTGCACGATTTTTTTCTTTATTTTTACATTCAGAATGCTTTAAAAATTCCATTTACAAGACAATTGTTTATAATAAAATTCTATTCAATCAGTAGACTCATAATGATTGAAAACAATGTTTTTGTTTGAGTTTGGGTTTGACCAATTCGTAAAAAAAAAAAACAAAAAAACAAAAAAAAACAAAAAAACAAAACAAATTAAGACATGCATATCCATCAACCTTAAACAATAATCTTTGTCAATTTTATTTTTCAGTCTTTATGATGGTCGATACTTGATCTATCTCTTACTGTTACATCCCCGGGCAACGCCGGGCCCTACTGCTAGTATATATATAATTATTTATTTAAAAATTATAACATAAATATGTTATAAAATCACTACAAAAATAGCCATTTTGTTTCAACACCTCCCATGTCTTATCAAGTGATGATGTTGAATGTAGAATAAATGGTTTTAAAGTTTCAAATTAATTAACGATCCTTTGCAAGGGGAAACGCTGTTACATAAGCTAGAATGACCAATCAAAACACAAGTATAAGAGAATTCAAAAAACTTGACAACGAAGTAAGGTTATAATAGCTATTTAGAGCTTTAAAGTTGGGATTATACTAAAATAGAATTTATTCTAACCAATAAGTATTAAATTATATGATAAAATTTGATATTAAAATTAAAAGTAAAAAATTATCAATTTTAAAATCTAAATTTAATCTCTATTAAGTTTAAAATTATAAAATTACTTAGGAGAAAAGAAAAAATACATATGTTATTCAATTTATTTTTTCATTGAAATTACGTTAGAAGAGACGCTAATATTGGCTGGTCTTCCTGACAAAATGTATACATTGTAATTCCAAGTGTGTGAGTGGGGTGCTAACCTCTCACGTAAAACAATACAAACACACTCAGATTATAATACATAAGCACCCAGACATATTTAGATATATATACACACAAAAAAATGACAAGACAGGAAATATCTACACGGCCCTTTATAAAAAAAAACCCCAAAAAACGAACACATACATACATACACAATTAAATGTGTATGCATTTTCTATATACATAGACACCGATAAATACATGTACACACATCCACATACATTGACCTAAACAATCTGATACAACAACCAAGAAATATTCAAGACTGAAAGTGTTATTAAACGAATGCTAACTACTTATCAAAATATAACTTATACGGGCAAATATACATAGATAAAAATGGTCAAACAGAACAGAGAAACAAAGAATAGGGAAAGAAAGGACATTAAAACAGATATATATGTTTAAAAATAACATTATCTAAGTAAAAAAATGAAAATTACAAACACACAAACATCTATAAAAATATATATTTTTATCATATGAGTCGATATACGCCTTATTATACATTAGGTGACAGAAAATAAGATAATAAGAACTACCAACATATATAAGGGTACAGTCACACATATATACATATACACACAAATATATATATATATATACGCATACACATATGTATATATACACATACAGAAGCAAGTTTAAATATATCAACCCACACAGCGACGTAAAAAATAAACAAACCAAATATAAATATATATACATACATGCATATACATACATATATATACATACATAAACATATGCATGTATACATATGCATATATAAACTAAACATATATATATATATATATATATATATATATATATACCAACACATATACAAACACACGCATATACATAAAAAAACCCATACAAACATAAATTCACCTATATAAACATATATATGCACATACACATATATATATATATATACATACACACATAAAAATAGGAATATATATATATATATACAGAAACCTACATGTATTCTAACATTATCTTATTGACGATAAAATATAGTAAAAGTTCATAATTTTTTAAGAAGTAACCACACACAGTAATTGATTAAGCCTATAAGCAATTAAAAAATCCCTATCAAACAAAAGTAGACTTTAGTTAGTATCAATGATACATTCCAAGACACTAATATATACATACATATACATATACCAGGACATACAAACATACTTCCACATATACAAATATATAATCATGTATAAATACCTGTATACACATATATAAGTACACTCCCATCCACGAATATACACATAAATTCACACACACACAAATACAAATATATATACACTCACATATACATATATATATATATATATATATATATATATACACACACACACACATACATACATATATATATATATACACACATAGACTTACACATGCATCAGTAGACACAAACCAAAGTTTACATACCTACACATAAACACAAACAAGCTCACATATGATAAGTGTCAACCCCACACACATATATATATATATATATATATGTGTGTGTGTGTGTGTGGGTTGACACTATATATACATATATATACATACCTATAATAACAAGTACAGACATATACGTACATACACATAAATGCACATACATAAACATATATCCATATACACTCACACACCCATATACATGTATCCTAACATACATACATAAATATAGATACACAATACAACTGGACATATATATATATATATATATATACACACACCAATATATTTAACCTCTTCTTTACCTTCTTACTTTATATATATATATATATTTTATTAATATAAACATTCTATTTAGTAGGAACACATGGTCGAGAAGACATCACTATACTTTTTCTTTTTATGACAGTGAAATTAATGTCTGCCAAACTAGAGATCAAATGTCTTTACAAAAAACAATCTGCTCTTGATAGGAAACAAAACCAAAGAAACTGCTTTAAAACCAAGTATGCTTTATGATTGGGCTTTCCTGTTTAAAAGCACATTTTCTTTATTAAGATTTTCAATATCTTGGCTGGGAAATAGCATATCTACTCAAACATCTGTACCCACTAAATATAATGTTTATATTAATAAAAAATAGTGTTGGTTTAAAAAATCCATTAATTGCTTATATATATTTATATATATTCAAGCAGGTTTGGTGAAATAGTTTAGACATATTATGTCTATTTATTTTAGTTTTAAACCTTTTAAGTTCACACATTCATTTCTTGGTGGCTGTAGAAAATTGATCAAGAAAAATGACAAAATTTTCTCTCAAATTCACAATAATTTTTGGGCACTGTTCGTTTATGCTAAAGTGTTTAAAATTCAAAATTGTTTAACCAAACCTGCTTGAATGAAAATATGCTGCCTAAATATGCATCTCTCTCTCTCTCTCTCTCTCTCTCCATTATATATATATATGTGTGTGTGTGTGTGTGTATGTATGCATGTATGTATGTACCCCGGTTTTCTTGTTTACCATTATTTATCTATATATCTCATAACAGCACCTAGATTTTGAACATTCTAAAATTTCTGTATTCATCATCATCCCCTTGACTTTTGTAATTGTAGGTTGGATCTGAATGCAGAAGCCACACTAACTCTTTTCCACAATGGTCTATTAACAACAGCCATCAGCAATTCTGGTACTTGTCCATTTTTTGACATTGTCTAACCAGTTTTGCATTGGCATCCTCTCCTACGTCCACCTTCAATAGTGCCTTGCATGATGGTCTCGCACAGGCTGTTGTACCTTGTAAAGTGTCCAAACCATGGCATTTTTCTCCATTTGACAGTGGCAAGAAGAGGTTTTGTGTGCCACAAAACTTTCAGCCCTTTTCCGCACAAACTCATTGGTTTTTTGTTCCCAATAGAAAATGCCAAGGAGTTTTCTCATGCATTTGTTCTCAAATGCTTGGATCCTTCTCTCTGTATCTGCTAACAGTGTTCACGTTCCACATCCATATAGGAGAATGGAGACTACCAGCGATTTGTACAGTCTGTATTTTGTTTGAAAGCTGATGTTGCTCCTCCATTTTCTTGTCAATTTGGCCATCACTTTGAAAAGATTATGAAGCAAGAAAAGCTTTGCTTCTGTATTAAATTTCCACAAATAATACCAGTCTTATTTGTTTATTGAAAATGAAATGAAACATGTTTTTCAGTATCTGTCTATAAGAAGGCCTGAGCATACAACAGCCGAAACATTGTAATAAATATGGCAACAAAGATGAGGATGATAGTCCGAACAATGTGAATCATAAACATGTTTTTGTATATTTAAAATTTTGAAATTTACAAATTCATTTTTAAAAGCTTTTTAATTCACGTTTTCAAAATAAAAACTTGCTTTTCTCATTTTTATTTATCCTGTAAAAAATACTCAAGACAATATATAACAGGGAAATTAAAAACTCAATGATATATGTAGAATATTTTAAATGGAGTGTTTGAAAACCCCATGGGACTATTGCTGTGAAAATACTCCACAGTAATAATGGTGTGTTAAGATGAAAGAAATACAAGTGAAAATATATAATCAGCATCAACACTTTCAGATATCCAAGAGTTAAAGCGAATGGAGATTATATGATTATTGCTTTCATTCCCAAAATCTGAGTTCATCCCAGCTGACCTACAACCTCTTGAAATGTTTAAGTGATTCCAGAGTGGGGTTAATAGCAATCACTTTGAGAATTTAGATCATTTCTCTGTTTGGGTGAATGAGTTTAAATGATTAAATTTATTCACCTAAACTGATAAGAAGCTGAATTTCCAAATAGCCTCATCTTAGTTGTTATAGTCAGAAATACTTCTATTCTAAAACCTTTTTCAGATGCCACTCATATTTGGAAAACTTTTGAGATAACAGAATGAGAACAAGTTCTCTCTGTAGATTGGAAAAATGGTTCAGTTCGCATTTAAGCAAAGGTACACAATATAACAGACATCAAACGGTAGAACATTTTAAACATTGCAGCTAAAATAACAAAGATTAAGCTACTAATCCAAATAGATTAATGTATAATAAGGAAAACTTAAGAAAAAGAAGACGTAAAAGGATAATTTGAGTTTCATTGTATAAGACTGAAAAATAAAGTCATTGACTATCCTGACAACACTGCACTAAATAAACTCTGGTAAACAGGGTTAAGATCTTCATATCAGGTCTTGAAATTTGACTTTTTTTCTTTTTTTTTTTTACTCAGTTAACCTCAAGCAAGGTAATAATGCCACTAAGATGCAAGGGATTACTGGGAGTGATAAGAGAATGAAAAGAAGAAACCAGAAACCAAATCTTAAACAAGGGATAAACCTCTACTCCTGTTCAAAAGACTGGAGAGGTGTGTAAACCACTTGATAGGTTAACCTATCAAAACTTAATATTTCAGTGGTTGTTGTGATTGCCAATTTCATTAAGAGGAGGAAAAAAAACAGTTACTGCAAATTAATACATTCAGTGTTACCTTGGAAATTTAAACAAAGTACAAAAAAATAATCATGTCCTCTGTTCAGTATTGCAAGAGAGAAACTGAGTCTTGCACATTACCATAACTATTTATCTTTGTTTTTTTATGTGTTGTGTCCCTTCAGAACATCAGCAATCAAGACTCTCCACAGTTTCCTGTTCATACTCTTACTATCCCTTTCAGTCACTTCTCTGCCATCCATTTACATAAATAAGTGATTCACTTTTTCCTTCTACCCATGTTGCCTTCATTATGTCCTGTGAGTGTTAAATTCTCCAAACCTTCCTTCCTCTCATTATGTGTTGCAGAAAGCTATTAATACTGGTTTAGATAAAATCATGGAATGGATATTAGAGGTAATATTATACAAGACAGAAATATCATGTGGCATTGAACATATTGGCAAAAATTCTTAAAACATAATTTAGAATAAATAAAAATAGGTAATCTTTTATATATATATATATATATATATATATAAAATCAACTCTCCCATCGAGAGTCGACGTATGAGGGTCAAGCAGATCAGTTTCAGGAAACTGACAGCCCGACACTGGCACATGAGATTTGATTATAGTGGTGAAGGCCCGTGCAGGACCATCCACACTTTTGAAGGGTCAATACAGAGACCTGGTGCACCGAATGCCACAAGGTTCCCAAACGACCCTCCGCAGGTTTTGAAGTTGTCCTTCTCCTAGACCAGTTGCCATCCAAGGTTATAGAACCCAGTCTGTCCTGCTATTTTACCCATAGATGGAGGGAGAGGAAGAGGATTCATACCTTTCCCAAGGGTATTAGCACGTAAAGTGAATGTAATGGATTTGACTGGAATTCGAACTCAGCTCATGATTCCTCAATCCAAGCCGCTATCCATTTCCACGTGCCTTCTAATATATATATATATATATATATATATATATATATATATATATATATATATATATATATATATTTATTTCTTTTTTTTTTAAATAATTTTTCACCCAGTATAAGGCCGAAACCTACTCAAGGTAGAGGGTTACTAAATGGAGATGTAAGGATGTACAGTTAGCCCTTGACTTGAAGAGGTTAACATTAGATTCAAGTGATCACGTAAGCATCTTCTTGGAGTCCATTACACACTGAAACATTTCTGTAGAAGAAACTGCTTGGGTGGAACTTATTCTTTACCAACAGAATATGAAGGGAATGAGGATGAGTTGATTCTATATATATATATATATATGGGATAATGATGTATAACTTTTTATACATTAAGAACAATTTGGAGGGGGGGGAAGATACATAACAAAATTGAAAAAGTTTTGTGGGACATCTAAATTTGTTTATATTGTTGTGACTACTCATGCACACGAATGAGAGACTCTGGGAATTTTAAATTTAAAAAATAATTTTTTTCTCAGCATCTCTTTTGTCATATATATGTATATATATATATATATATATATATATAGAGAGAGAGAGAGGTGGGGGAATGGAGATTGATTGATTAATGATCATGAAATATATTTTCTTCCAGACATCAGCATAGTTATTTGATGGTGTAAGCTGGTAAATCAGCCAATCAGAAAAGAGAATCTTACTCTGTGTACTTGTTTGAAACAAGATATAAGTATAAACATAGAACGTTTGTCCGTTGTAGTCCTGATGAACTAAACCATTTATGACAAAACTGGTTACTTATTTTAAGTCACTTCCTTAAAACACGATAAATTCCTTTTCTAATTTTGTTGCCATTAACAAATATACATCCAATTTGAACTTTGTATACCATTATAGGATGCGAGATTAGTGTAATGGATATTGCTTCAGGAAGTGGAATTGGCAAATCAAGTTCAAATATCAGGCCAGTCTGTTGCATTCACTTTTGCACAAATAACTTTGGAAAAGTTATGAATCTGTCTCTTCTCCACTCCCAGTTATGAGTTAAATAGCAGGGTAGACTAGGCTCTCTAGATTTAAATGACAACCAGTCTAGGAGAAGGAAAACTCTGTATTCCAAAACAGGAAACCCTTCCACTTTCCTAAGCATGTGTAACCCCATCCCCTGCATTGGTCCTTAGGTTCCTTGAGACCACCATGGTTACCATCTAGTTGACTCCTCACTTGTTAATGCCTTGCTCATTTGTCACTGTTATCATGTTCATGAGCACAGTTCCATTTGATCTAGATGGTGTTTGTCTCCTTCTTAATCCTTCACTCTTTTGCCATATTGTGTTTTTGATCTCAGAGAGTTAAAAATCACTGATAAAGTAAACTGAAGCAAAGAACAAGTTAATGATGAGGAGCTTCACAAAAAGAATTCTTTGGAATAAAGAATCAACTTGAGTTAAAAATGTAACAATGGTCTGGTTTATAAATGATTCATTGTATACAGTGGTTTTAACCCTTCCCACTTACTGTTATAATCAAATGACACTGAGATCCATTTTGAACTTTTCAGTCTGTGGATTCCAGTATCAGTAATGTGGAGACTCTCCAAGTTGTCCAAACCTCCATCATATATAGAGTCCTGTGTCTGGAAGATGTGGGGTTCATTTATCTTCCACCCTCAGCATGAACCTTTTTCTAAAATCCCATATATAATATATGTTTACTTGAGTAATTTTCCAAATTTAGGGGCTGTCCAGTCCCCTTTTGAGAGTGGTCAGAGGAATCAATCAGCCTCTTAACTCCAACACTGTTCACATCTCATCTCACACCATCACTCCATATAGGTGGCACTAATATCTCTCACTCTTCTCCTGCCTTCTCAGCATCCAACCTCAGCTCACTCCAAGAGCTGGTACACTGTCTTTGTGATGAATCTAAACTTTTAGTATGCATAGATAAAAAGGGGATTTTTACTCATTAATCTTTATCAATTTGTCCCATGCTAGTTGCTTTTTGGTGATTTCTCAATTGATCAGGCCATACAGCCAGTCGCCCATGGACACTCCAGGGCTAGTAATATGTATCCAAAAGAACTCAAAATAATCTTGGCCATAAAAATTGTTATGAATGTCACAGAAATTAAATGAATGAACCTGTCCCCAATCTTGGAGGCTAATCTCTATTTTTGTAGGGATATTTTTCTTCTGGATTGAACAATCGAGAGTGTGAGACTCACCTTCAAATACTGATTATTGCTATTACCAAACCCTACATGGGTGACTGATTTTTCCTGGCTTTTTGTCCAGAACAGTTTTGGATGTTATTTTGGTGACCACCTGTGTTCTTTATTGACAACATATGTTTTTTCCAGGACTGACATCTTTGATGATAAATTGTCTCTTTCTTATTGGTGGGAAGTGGGGAAGGATGGGTTGTCTTGTTTCTACTCAATCTCATTGAATTCCATCTTGTTAATTTGGGTTAAATTCTGGAAACTATTCTGGATTTCATTTTATTATTTTGAAACATAATTTTTCAATGCATTTCATTTTTAAGTTTTTTCTCACCTTTTCAATTCACTTTATTGTGAATTTTAACAATTATCATCCTGTTAGTAGTCTCTTTCCCTTTTTTTTTCTTTCCTTTTTTTTGTTTCATGAACTCCCCAAGGTCCCAGTGTCACACATGCATGGAAATTCATATATAATAAAGAATAAGGTAAATGTGGAGAGCCAAGATCTCCTCCATCCTGAAAGGAATTTGGTATTTTAATAAAAGAGAAATATGGAGGTGCATGTGAATGGTTAATAAAAATGGATATGGTGACCAGAGTTCAAGTTCCTGTAAAAACAATGTGTTCACTTTGCACAAATGGTTTTAGGAAAGAAATGAATCTATCTCTTTTCTTTTAGATGTGGATTAAATTGTAGGGTACACTGAGCTTTTGAGCATTAGTTGGCAAATCCAATTGGAGGAGGAGAACTCAAAATTCAAAAGCATGGAGAAGTCAACAGGGAAATAACTTCATACTCTTTCCTAAGAACAATTGTGTCCTTCACCATTAACAGATATTAAAGAAAAGGAAGCTGTAGAGAGCCATGATCACTTCAAGAAACATGACATTTATGCTAAGACAGATATACAAAGATGCTTTTAAAATCATTTTGGGAGTGATTACCTGATTTATAAGTTCATAAAATTATCAATGTGCATTTGCATACAAATCAATACAAAATGAAAATTCTATTTTGAACACTTAGCAAAGAGACAACTAAATGTGATCCATTCAAAAACTGATCAGAAAATCAATAAATTTTCAGTCAAAGATGCCAACTTCCATGAGAAAAGGAATTTGATCATTTAATTTTAAACAAATATCATCAATTTCAAACGTGATTCCTGGATGACCCAATTGTTTTCAGTTGGGTTTTATTTCCTTTCTTTCTTATGCTCAGTTGACAAGTAAGCCTTGGAACTGATTTTTTTTTAATAGCTAATCAAACCCTTTGAAGGTTAATTAAAGCCAAAACACATTTTGGATTGTGATTTTTTTTAATTTTTAATTTTTGTTTTTGCTAATGAATATTGCATTAACAAAGTTTTGAAAATAAAAATGATTTTTCCAGATACAAGTCCTAATATTTAATCCAAAGCGGCGGGGGGCGGTTACATGGATTCATAGCTTCCCAAGACTATTTGTGTGTAAGTGAATGTAACGGACCTGATGAGAATTCAAACTCAACTCTCCAATTTCTCAATTCAAGCCAAAAAGCACTGGAAACTTTCCAATTTACATGTTTAATCTGGAAAGTAATTCTGGTTAACAATACTGTAACATTCCCATAGACACATGGATAAATAAATAAATAATATAAAAAAATATATACCTATGTGGATTAATAAAGTGTAAGAGACAAATTTGGGGAGTTATTTCCCCTTAGATGTGTGATACTACATATAATATAGTCATGTGATGCATCAATATCAAAAGAGTGCTGAATTTTAGAAAAAAAGAGTCTCTTTCCTTTGGACTTTGACAGGTGAACATATCAATTCTTGGCAGTAAGGTAGGACTTAATTTTGGTGACTTACTTTAGTATCCGTCTATATTTCTGAGATGAGGTATTATGTACACTATTTACATTATTTGGACTATTGTCCTCCTCTTTGTCGCCATATTTATTACAACGTTTCAGCCTTTCAGTATCTGTCTATATTTCTGAGATGAGGTATTATGTACACTATTTACATTATTCAGACTATTGTCCTCAACTTTGTTGCCATATTTATTACAACGTTTTGGCCGTTGTACACTCTGGCCTTCTTCAATATGCAATATGAGCTCTGGTAAAAACATGCAATGATAACAACAAAAATTGCAATATGAGCACTGTTAAAAAATGGTTGCTGAGACATTAGGTTTATAATACCCAGAAATTCATACACAGATGTCCTCAAGGACACATGGCACAGTAGATAAAGACGTTGGTTAGATCCAGTGACAGGACAAAAAGAGTGTGAGTTCAATACCTGGTTAAGGCAGTGGAGAACTTAGAGAGGGGAATTAACAGGAGATAACTGATAACTGGTACTAAAATAGTATCCCTAGCATGATGCTTTGTTTTATGTATTTCCTTTATGTTATGGACCAATATCCTCGCACCACAGTTATGGTCCAAGTTTAGAACCAAGGAAGAACAACACAAACACAAGAGTAGAATAACAAAGATATATTACAACAGAAATATAGTACAAGAAGTTGAAGGTCTTAGTAATGACTGTCCGTCAGGTTTAGAGTGAACTAATACTGTCTCGAATCGTTACACCATTCATTCATTATACCTCTTGAGAGGTGCAGTATTTATAGTGTCAGGAAGAGTCCATTATCATTATAGGTAAGTTCCCATAACACTTTACATTTTATGTTTCTTTACTTTCTATTTCTGTGAACATGCTTATGACATATTCTGAAACTGAAGTATTTTAAGGATAATTAAAAATACTCTACAAATATTTATATATGGGCATGAGGTTGAGTGGTTAGAATGTTTATTTTCCGATCATGAGACCCAGCTTCGAATCACACTATGGTCAATTTGTCAGGAAGGTGACTTGTTGATGTTATCAGCCTGGGGAGGTGATTCCGGTATGTGGCACCTTTGGAAAGTTTCTGAAAAGCAATACCACAACTTCACTCAAGCCTTGTGAATAAAATTGGGTAGATGGAACTATTTGGAAGCTGTTGACAGTTATGCTAGCACTAAGTAAGAAGTCATCGTGACCAAAGCTTTGAGTGTGCCTTGTTCAAACTGTTGATCATGCTATATGATACATTCTCTCTCAGAATCTAACTATGGTCCACTTGGCACAGTTGCAGTGTAAAACACAGGTGGGCTCTGTGGGTGCTGAAGAAACAAATGTGTCTGAGTAGGTGTCTGCAACAGGGATTGACTAGCTGCCAGAGTAGATAGATATACTTGGATATGAGCAGACAGCCATTATATATTATATACAAATATTTATAATACTTTATCAAATAATGGCTTTTTATAAAACTAAGAGAGTCTGGTGAGTGCTCAGTGCTCCTCAAAGTACTTACCTTGTACCATCATAATCAACACCAACCAGAAATGATATGAAGCGGACATGACTAAGCTGATTTTGCCACATTTTCACAAATCTCATATAATTTTTGAAAATGACTCCATCTGACAATTTCCTCATCTCTCCATATTTCCGAGATGAGGTAATGTAAATATTTACACTATTTATATTGATCAGATCATATATGGAAGAATAAGGGAGATCACTACCCTCAGTGGGTTGAGGTTGAAACAATAGACAGAAAACATCACTGGAAAATAGAAAAACTTAGAGAATCAGCACATATGCTAGGCCACAAATATCTCCTAAGCTGGCCAAGAATAGACATGAATACAATATGGAAACCAGTAACACAGAGTGCTAGAGAAAAACAACAATAACAAAAATATGAGTTCTGGTAAAAAAATAGGAACCAGATATAACTGATGTCCCCAAGGACACATGGACCAATAGATCAAAGCATTGGTTGAAGTATTCCAGTGACTTGACCCAAAGAGTTGTGAGTGTAATACCTGACCACAGCAGGGAAATAACTGAAACTGAGATATTCAGAAAGGGTATGTCAGAACAGTTTAACCCCACTGGAGTAAATAAAGGGTTCAGTTTGAAATTCCAATGTATATCACCTGAAGGAGGCTGGTATGTACAACTGCCAAAATGTTGTGAATATTACAATAAAGATGAGGAGAACAGTCCGAACATTGTAACTAGTGACAATTCGCTGTTTTCATACCTTAAAAGTAGTTTGAAATTTTTGAATGTTTTGGAGGTAATAGTAGCAGAACAGTATTTCAATGACCAAACATAAGAATATTATTAATTTTTTTTTTTTTTTTTGGAAATGTGAAGAAACTTAACAGATGTTGTGCCAGTTAAATTAGACTGCTGGATTAATATAAAGAATTTCATGTGTGTTTCATGGCTTCCAGTCAGCAGTTGGCAAAAAGAGGTAAATTATTCCAGATGGGGTAGAATCAAGATATCTGGGGGTAATGAAAAGTATCCGGATTTTGCCCAAACAAAACAAGTCTAAAGTGTGCAACAGTCAACTGAGAGTAAAAAAGGCATACAGCTAGATTAGACTGAGTTAATATTTTTTAATTCTTCACATTGTTACTATTTGATGTATTGTCCATTTTGCTCTAACATGGTGGAGAGTGTGCTTCTGGAGAAAATCGAGATAAGAGTGATAAGTTTCTTATCCTATTTTCAAAGCTATATAAATTACAAGTTTTTAAAATATCTTTTACACAGAACATCTTTTAAAAAAATTCCGCATCCTTCCAAAAGAACATGTTCTCCTTTTTGTACAGATTGCATTCTAGCTAACATCTAAAAGTCCTCAAAACTATTTTTATTAAATCAAAGCAATTATCCCTGTGTAAATTTAATGTTATCTGTTCATAAAAAAATGTACTCAGCTTAATATATCATCGAGATGCATGTATTTTATTTTGTGATGTTCTTTTTAATTGGTATACGCAGTAATTTTATTCATTTACCTTGTCTAAGGTTTGATAAATGAGGAGCGATTACCAGTTAAACTCATTCCATTTCTTTTCCTTCTCTCTTTTTTGTGTTTGGATTTTTGTACCAATGACCATAGTTGTAGTTTTTTTCTTTTCTTGAGTTTTTAAAATTATATCCATGAAAAAAACCTTTTAAAATTATATCCACAAAAATTTACAAAAGCAATAAATGCTGTTATAAATTTTTGCACCACTAAGATTTTGAAATTAAAATCTATTTCAGGTAATCTTATAGGAATATGTGTAAAGTTTCAGAGTAGCAACATTCCAGAAAATAGTTGCAATGTGGTAATGGCAAAAAGAATTTGCCAATGACAGATCTCAGTTGCTCTGAGGACTTTTCGGCACTGCCTCATGTATAAACAAACATATTTGTGTGTGGATGCTTGAACATCTATTCTCAATCAAATGTGTATCAGTGGTGCTGAAATGTTCTCGGCTCAACCCATGTCTTAAAATCTGACCAAATATCAGAAGTTCTTTTCAGTTGAGAACTTTTCAACACCCACTCATAGAAAGATCTACGCATGTAAGCAGCAATGCAGCAGTGAAAATGTTAAGTGAAATCTAAATTGAAAGAGGTGAGTATCTTTTTCAAATTGTTCAATTCTTTCTGGCATATTTTTATAAGACGAAATGAATTTTTCCAAGATAAACAAAGAGGAAGTATCAGAAAAAAAAGAAGAGTTAATAAAGACTATATCGTCTTTGAAAAGATCCCCCAAAGAAGTTCAAAGGACAAAGACAGATCAGAAAAGGAAAACAACACAGTGCCACATACACAGAGAGATTGGGCACCTGATTTGGAAGACCTCAAACAGCCAAGAGGAAATATGCCCTCCGGGAGTGGGGGTGGATGGCAAGGTGTAAAATAATATGGATTCCTTCCTCTTCTTAAGCACTGATTTCAAAAACAGATTCAATTTAGAGGCACAAGAATACAAATCAAAACAGCCAACAGCATGGGGGAGTTGTTTGCTGCTTAAGGTGACAAGTTTGAGAACACACTTTCAATATGAGGTTGACTGAAGTTCTTTTTTTTAACAAGAAGAAAAAGAGGTTAGCTAAGATTTTTTCAACTCAATCTCAGAAGAATTTATAAGTAAATAAAATTATTTAATTCAATAATGAACATCTCTGAGTTTTCAATTTTTTTATATTTCCTTCTCTTTTGGCATAACATTTTCGTTTTTAAAAAATGTAATTATTTTCTTTATAATTAACTGTTACCTTGAATATTTGAACCCTTACATAATACCATATATTAAATTTATTAACACATTCACCATTACCTTGAATATATTAACCCTTACATAATACCATATATTAAATTTATTAACACATTCACCATTACCTTGAATATATTAACCCTTACATAATACCATATATTAAATTTATTAACACATATCACCATTATATATATATGAATATATTATTTCCTTATATAATACCATATATTAAATTTATTAACATTCACCATTACCTTGAATATATTAACCCTTACATAATACCATATATTAAATTTATTAACACATTCACCATTACCTTGAATATATTAACCCTTACATAATACCATATATTAAATTTATTAACACATTCACCATTACCTTCAATATTTCAATCCTTACATAATACCATATATTAAATTTATTAACACATTCACCATTACCTTCAATATTTCAATCCTTACATAATACCATATATTAAATTTATTAACACATTCACCATTACCTTCAATATTTCAATCCTTACATAATAACATATATTAAATTTATTAATATATTCACTGTTATCTTGAATATTTGAAACCTCAAATAATGTCATCAATGATTTTATTACTCTAATAAGGCTTTGTTTTGGTAAATCTTCCTAGTTCTTGTTCTTTTAATGTTCTCTCTCCTTATCACTTTTTTTTCTCATATTCTCTAATACTCATTAACCATTTGCATCTTAGTGGCTTTATTACCTTGCTTAGGATGAAATGATTAAAAAAATCAAATTAAGTTTATTAAATTATAAAGAATTAGCAGGCTTCGCAAAGTAAGATATATTCACTGTTTGAAATCTTTGAAACAAAAATTTTAAATGAACATTTCATTCATAAATTGGCTTGTTACAGTTAAGGAAAGTTTTAGAGATAGGTTCCAACTTGTTGAAGTCCAAGTAAAATGCAAATTTCAAACACTTTTCTTCATTATATAAGACAATATTCCTAAACAGAACTATTTTTGATATGAAAATCAAAACAGTCCTTAAATAAAAGAACATTAATAAAGGACAGTTAGTTAATAAAATATACTTTTTTAAATGAATATTCAAATTAGCATATACTGAAGAGTGATATCACCTAGAAGTAGACAATATATAATATAGATATTGAGCCTTTAGCATATAAATTACTATAAAGTAGAGTTGTGACATTTTAACCCCAGAATTTGTTGGATAATTATGCCCCAATTTCACATTAATTCATATAGATTCCATAATATAGGTTTTACTTAATTAGCTATTATGTTTCTCTAATTCTTCAAATGTTGAATGTATAACTAATTCTAATTTCTATTTTACAATCTTTAGACTATATTAATTTTATCTTATAAATTGTCTCCTGTTCTGTCACCCATGAAATAAAAATAATTGTTTGTACGGAAAATAAGGATCTACATACATCAAATTGTCTTTAAATTAAGTGGTAGCAAAAGAATTATCATTGAACTTTTAAAAGGTAAGCTTAAACATTAATTCAATACTTAAATGAAGTGATCAATTTTTGAGTTCTTCTGTAGTTTATTGATGAAGCCTATTGCATCTACTCCTCCCTAGCTATTGTGATGATGGCCAAACCAAGAGTCCTCCACAGGAGCTAGCTTAAATGCCACCTGATAGGGTAGCTTTTAAGCTAGTTTATAATAAAATATGCACTGCAATTTCGGATACAAAATGAAAATAAGAATTACTCTCCTTGAACCATGAAAGCAACAATAATGCCTAGTATAATACAGGGTGTTTTAAAAAGAATACGCCAAAATCATCACGTGATGTGTCAAAAACAAAAAAAAAATACAAACCTCTAGCATGAACACATGTGTTGTATATACATTCAAGTTTCATTTCATGTTTTTAGTGCTCAATGTGGCCACCACCGGCAGCGCGGACAACATCAAGCCAATATGAGAATTCCTCCCAAATGCGCCTCAGCATGTCACGGTCCACCGTGTTAATTGCAGCTGTTATTCGATGTTTTAAGTCATCAATACTTGCTGGAAGTGCTGGAACATAAACTTGGTCTTTAACATACCCCCACAAGAAAAAGTCACACACAGTGAGGTCCAGAGATCTGGCAGGCCAAGCAAAGAGAGCAAGGTCTTTAACACCTCTCCTCCCAATCCATTGCTGAGGCATGTTTTCATTCAGATAAACTCTAACCCTGAGATGCCAATGGGGTGGTGCTCCATCTTGCTGAAAAATGAAGTCCTCTCCACTTGCTCCTCTGTAACACGTGGTCTTCCAGGACTCTTTCCTTTGCACAGGCACCCACTCTCTTTAAACTGTCTAACCCACCATCGAATGATCTCACGATGGGGTGGATCAATGCCGAATTCTGTTCTGAAAGCATGCTGCACCGTGACAATGGCATTTGTTTTCATGAACTCAAGCACGCAAAACGCCTTCTGCTGAGGAGTCACCATTTTGATTGATCTTCCCACAATGCAGCTGCACCGGAAGTTATACTAATGACAGCGGTGAAACTGACACCCAATCAAACTTTGATAACTACTCTATCAAATAACCACTGATTCAGTCCACTACAATGCTATAGACCTGAAAAAACAGTGTAATCATTTTGGCGTATTCTTTTTGAAACACCCTGTATATTAATATATATTTTTAACCTCACATAATTAGGCAACCCTGAATCTGAACTCAATGAAAATTTTTCCCTGCACCTAACTTTTCTAAGGCTTTTGAATGAGCTATGAATCATTGAAATTGGACCAGTGGGAACAGAGGAGTTGCTTAAACACACACACACACATACACTGTACTTTATATATAAGATGTCCTTTGAGCTGGCTTTGTTTTTCCCTTTATTTGTGCCAGTGTTATATAATGCACTTCTTCATCACAGTTTTATCTTTTTTGACAAAAAAGAAAAAAAGAACTCTAAAAATCAAGGTTAAAAAAATAAGTAAATTTTGTATTGTTATTTAGAAAAGTAATAAAAATATAGACAAAACTTTATTAAAAAAAAATACATCTTTTTATATAAAACTATGAAATGAAATACATGCTTGCCAAAGGCAATATACAACATGGCACAAGATGTACACGCACTGTATGGCAGCAAACATCAATGTTCCAGATGTTCTTTATAACTCCAAAGCCAGAGATATGTAAACAAAAATCTATATTTATACAAAACCTCTTTCTAGTTTGGTTTCCAGAAATGTAGTGATTGTGTAGTTATCTGGAAATGTATTTAATCTTAATATACGAACAAATTCAAAGAAGTAATTTCTTGGAGAAACAGAAATACCTTCAGACAACTTGAAAAACATAAAAAGAAATTATTCTTAGAAACAAGCCTTGAAGTAACTTTCAGCAGACAAACCATAAAATAATATTTAAGAAGAATGAAGAAGAATGTATTCGAATTTTCTTGTATTGTAAATATGATTTCTACACTATAGTCAGCAACCTTTTGCATCTTAGTGACTTTATTGCCTTGGTCTGGTGGAAAAGATTAAAAAAAATACACCTTAGAATGCATCCATTAACAAAGAACCCCTTGAAAAGGGCTAATGAATTGCCGGAAAGTGATTGGGACAATAATCATTATGTACAGTTTCTGCATTCCCTTTGTCCTTCCAAAATAAAAAAAAAACTAAGAACATTAAAAAAAATTAATAAAAACTTATAAAAATGTTCCTTGTCTGTTACATTAAATAAAACATGTATAAAAGAATGGTTGCTGCCCAAATAAACAATATTCAGGTATATTTATATAAGGATGTGCAGATAGTGCACTGGTTAGCAACTTGGAAAGAGAAGTTGTCAAGTTGTGTTCAAATTGCTGCTGTGTTTGTTACATTCATTTTCACACAAATACTTTTGGGAAAGGTATGAACCTATCACTTCCTTCCCCAGCTTTGGGTTAAAAAGCAGTCAAGGCTCTCTTGTCCTGTGCAAACAAGTAGATGCAAAAATCTGAAACCAGTATGAACAGGGATGGCCTCTGTTATTCTATTTTCTTTTAGATGCACAACTGTTGCCATGGCTGCGGTACATGTGGTGCCCCTATGACTCCAATGAATTATATATATTTTATCTGCAACTTTTCATATTGAAAGTGCAAGGGAGATAACTAAAGATATCTCCTTGGGATAATTGACATCCAGCTGGCAGTGTCTTTGTTATAACAGTTGATTGAATGAATAAAACAAAAGAAGGTTTATTTCTGTGAAATCTATAAAACAGAAAAAAGGGCTGGATTTCACATGATTCCATAAACTTACATAGATTTGTTTTTATAAGCAAACTGGGATTTTGATAAGTACTTGGGTTGCTTAATTTTTGCAAATGATTTAGTATACAAGTTGCTCAAATTTTTTCATGCTTGTGTCTAATGTAATTGACTTGGGGAGATGATCTCAGCAGTTGATACCATTAGGAAGGGCTTGAAAATCATATCACAAGTTGATTCAAGTGAGTGAAATTGGATAGATGGAAGTGTTTGGAAATCATCAATGTCCATACTAACAACAAAATCACAGGTCATCGTGTCTGAGGGCATGTGTGTACTGGCTTTGCTCATACTGTTGATCATTCCAGATTATGCACTTACTCTCAAAAACTGTAGCTAAGGTCTTCTCAGTGGAGTTGCAGTATAATCTCCAGGTTGGTTCTGTGCATGCTGAAGAAATACAAATCTGTCTAAGCAGGCACCTGCAACAGAGATTAGCTAGTCACCTTAGGAGATGGAAATACTCTGGATATGAGCAACCAGCCATCTATATGTATATGTTTTTTAATTTATTTGTTTAAACATTATTTTATAAATGTATACTCATATTTGAGTAGCTACTCTGTTTTTATTTATTTATTAAACAGTATATTTACTTATTTACATCTACCAGCCTAAATGTTTGAGAAATCTTGTTATAAAAATATGTGTCCCACCATCAGGATTCAAACCTGCACCCCCTAGGGGAAACCATAATTAGATCAGACAAGCCTTAGACCAACTCAGCCACATAGGACCTCCTGATCAAACTAAGTCTGAATAGTGCTTTTAAACCCATACTTCCTGATACTTGAAAATATATATATATATATATATATATATATATGTTCTGTTTTGTATCTTAATGTAAATAAAGACAATTTTTTAGAAAATGGATTAGATCCAACAGATTTTTAATTTATTTGTTTAAACATTATTTTATAAATGGATACTCATATCTGAGTAGATGCTCTGTTTTTATTTATTTATTTTTTTTAAGCATTACGCCCTGAGCAAGGCGTGAAGCCACTAGGATGCAGGGGGTTGCAGAAGATTTGGAGCAAGAGCAGATAGGAGTGATAGAAAAAAGGATGAGGAGAGGGATAGTGGATAGATCAAGGTAACTGGAGATGTCGATTGACATTACATTTGAATAGTTGGAGATTATAGCAACAGGGAAACAGTAATTGGGAAGGGTGTTCCACAGGCGAGAGGTGCAAGGTATGAAGCTATTGGAGTAGAAGAGACGGCTACATTTAAAAGTTTCTACAGTGTAAGGGTGGGAGCGGGATGCCAGCCTCATAGGGCGTTTGAATTCATGGAGTCTGGGAACCAGTGAAAGCAGCTCATCGGAGCAATTACCATGAAAATATTTGTAGAAAAGACAGAGAGAGGCGACGGCGTGTCTGTGAGAGAGTGACTGTAGACGAGATGCCAGATCAGGGCTAATTATATTACATATCCGTCTCTGGATCTTGTCAAGAACTCTGAAGTAAACAGAAGGTGCCCCAGACCATATATGGCAGCAATACTCCATGCAAGGGTGAATGGTTATTTATTAAACAGTATATTTACTTATTTACATCTACTGGTCTGAATATTCAAGAAATTTTGTTAAAAAAATATGAATCCTCCGACAGGATTTGTATCGAATTGTTTATTGTATACAAATATATAGAAATGAGAGAAACTTTGAGAAATAAATTTGAGAACTACTACTGGAAAGCCATTATCTGAAGTGACTCTAAAATCTATCTGTGGAAAGAAAAGGAAATGGACTACTTTAAATAGATAGTGGAAAATGGCTCAATGTCTACTAGGGGGATGAAGGTACACTTACGGCTTTATCAAAAAAAAAAAAAAGAGCAAATGAATAATTCAAGTATTTTCTAATGTAAATCAGTGATGAGAGAAAAATTTAGATCTTAACTTAGCAGTTAAGATTTCCATATCCAGAGTATGTGGTAAGCCTCTCTCTGCTCTGTCAGTACTTCCACGGAAAGTGGTCAGATGAACTACACTGCTTGGTTCCACCAGTTCAAACCCTCACGGCAAGGACATGCCATGCCACTTACATTGTAGCAAAACACCCACATTCCCTCTGTATTCCATTAGTTAGAAGTTTCACTTGAAAAGAGTCTTCCCACGAACCACTGCTCTGTGGAACCGACACCCAAGAGGATTTTCCCTGATCACTACAATCTTAACCTGTTCAAGTCTAGGAAAAATCTTAATCTTCTCCTATTCACACAAATTACTTCTTAGCATAACCCTCTACCTTGAGTGTCTCCTGAGCCTTGTAAAGGGTGAACCTTAAAGTTAAAAAAACAAAATGCACTGTCAAGATCTCCAGAATTCTCAACCAATGGAACTATTAACTGATGAATGCTTTCATCAAACGATATCAATAAGAAGACAGATTCCAGTCTCTCCAACATTTGCATTGATGTATTTAACAAAAGACCTTAACACTCAGTCCTGTGATTGGTATGTTTTAAATAAAATGATGAAAATGATAAATAAAAGAAAGTGGTTTTAAAGGAAAATGAAAATAAAAAGGACACTCTTGCTTAGGTTCAGAAAGTGACAATTAAAATTTATGGAATACAATAAGTGGCTTGGAGAATTTGACACTCACAGGACATATTGAAGTCAAGAAGGAAACAGCAAGTAACATACCTAATGAGCTTGTGTAAATGGATGGCAAAACACAAATAATGAGAGATATTATAGAGACAAACATTGCTTAGTGCTGCAAAGGAGGGGAAATTGTGGAGAGCTATGATCACTCATGTCCTGAAGTATATAAAAGAAGTAGTAGCAAATTCTAAAGTTTGGAGATAAAACCCTGAAGAACATATTAACTGAAAAGATGTATTAAAACTGATAAAAGAAAATTTTCAGGACATATTGAAGTCAAGAAGGAAAGAGCAAAAATAACTTTTATTCCACATATTTGTAAAAATACCAAAAGAAAAAACAACTTATTTTGATTTAAAAGTATTTCTGATTAATAGGAGGAAAAAAAATGGAAGGATAATGACTTTACTCGTCTTGAGGGAGACGGGTCATTTTTTTTAGTGAATGGTAAGAAGCAAAACAGAAAGGCAAATGTGAACAGATTCTGAGAAGGTTAGTAAATTCTTAATGAAGGCCAAGAACTGATAGAAAACAAATGGTAAGATAAAAATAAAATGAGTAAACAATGTCAGTTCTTTGTTTCAGGAACAAATTCAGTAAGCTTTATGATAAGTACAGAGACATGATATAAGCAAAGAAATATTTAGATTTTCAAACAAGAGCTTTTATTCATTTATCCAAATTCAGGAATAGGATGCAAATACAGGCTGGCAAACTTGCCAGATTTTAACATTTAGCACTCTGCATCATTTATAAATATTACCCTCCCCTTTTACTGTATATGGAATCCCCTTAAAATATAGTCTTTTATATATTAGTTCTATATATTTGAAATTGCAGTAGCCTGGATCTAAATTTCAGTCAAGATTGTTTTAGGTGTTGCCATAGAAGGATACGACAACACAACCAAGAAATTCAAATTCAGCTTGCATTGACTGGACTAACACTTTGCTTGGTGAAAATAGTCACTTAGAAAGTGTTAAAGCACAAAATTTACATGATTTGATATTTTCTTTTGAGGAATATTTAACCAGATGAGACTGAAACAAAACAATTTTTTTTTTATTCAATTTTTTGTTTTTAATGAATATTTTCTTCATATCTGAATCAAAAATAATCCATGTTCAGGAAAATTCATTTCTAGGATATATATGGATAATTTTGACTTGCACAAGTTCACAATCATTGGTCACCCATGGGGAATAAACACATAACACGAGTATGTGTGTATGTATATTATTATAATGTCTGTGTGTATATATATATATATATATATATATATATATATATACGTAATTTTTATATGAATAACTTTAATAAGGAAAATATAAATTAAGAACAGATTGATTCTAGCTTTCTTGATTTTTATATCTAGTCCCATATTTAGTATAGAATAAACGTGAATTTTGTGACTTGTATTAATATCAGCAAAATGTATGTGTGCATATATATAAGTATTAAATAATTCAAAGTATTAGAAAAAATAAGTAATTTTATAAAGATAAATTTAAATGTCTAACATAAGATAATTATGTTAAATGTTAATTTTTACCATAAAAGAACTTAAATACGATTGCATTTTTTCATGTTATAATTTTAGTTTGATACTTGTTTAAAGTCAATAATATAAATAAATGAAATATAATAAATAAACATTTCAATAAGTATTTATTTAATTAAATAGATAGCTTGTAATTTTTTTTAAATATTTTTGTTTTCTATGATATTCTACAAAATACTTTTCTAGCAGTGAGTAAATATAAATAAAATTGAATATTTTGCTTTACGCTTATCGTAATGTTGTCATGGGATTTCATTTGTTTGTATTGAAAATTTACTTAGTCTATTTAATAAGCTTTTATAAGAATTCTATATACTCTGTCAATAATACAAATATTCTTATCTTGACTCTGAGGAGTATTAACATTACAAAGCTTTAATCAGTTTAGATAAGTGTGGTGAAATTTTTATTCATTAATGATATATATGATGATCGCAAAAGCGTGAAACCCACAGTCACAAACTAATATCCATACAGTTTGTTATGTTAGCTCTATCACTGATATTGAGTGCTTTCTACTAAGTACCACATGTATGAAATGTTTTATATATATATATATACTTTAAAAATCAGGAGGTCAGTAGAATCTGCTACCTTGGTTTCAACCTTATGGTACCGTAAAGTTGAAATCAAGGTAGTGGATTCAACTGACCTCCTGATTTTTAAAGTTAAAAGCTCTCCATGTTATTTTTACTTTTGTTTTTTTCACATGTGTACTTTTTCATACTACTGTTTCCTGGTCTGATTCAAATCTGCCCATTAACCTTATATATATATGTGTGTGTCATGTATCTAAATAAAGATTTTGTAACATATATATCCAGCCATGTATCTTCCTTTTCAAGTAAAATATTTTGGTTTAATACCCATTATTAGAAAATTAAGCAAACAATTACATGTTTGAAAAGATGATCCAATTTCCAAAACTTTAATGATCTGTTTATCACCTCAGTCATTCTTTCTTTCCTGAATGTTGACTGGTTTAAAATGTGATTTTCTTCTGGAGAATCTGCTATAATAAATATACTGTACTGGGATATTTTTCTTAGTTAATAAGATAGGCCAGTTTTCAGTTTGGCATGAATCTGTCCAGATCTGCCTTGTCTAAAAAACAGATCACTACGTTTACATGTCCAAACTCGCTTTTGTGTGTCCACACTAATTCTTAGTTTGTGAACTTTTTGCCTTCTAACCTGTTAATTTGCCTTGCATATATTGTTTGATTTCTTGTTTGATATTATTTCGATTTTGCCGTGTACCTTTTTTTTATTGCAAACTTTGTTGATTCTGTTTGTTGGAGAGTTCCGTTATTTATTTTGCATTTGACCACTACTCACTCCACAATTGTTGTCTGGATGATTTCAACAAACATCTGCTACAGAGATTTTTTTTTTTTTTTAATGAAAATCTAATAACTCTCATATTAAATACTGAAAAAAAAAAAGCTGATTAGTTAAGCTCTTTCTCTATTGCTTGAAATTGATTCATTTTTTTCTGCCATGTCAAGGACTGATATATAGATATTTATGAAGCTTAGCTTAGGATAGCACAAGGCAAAAGATAGAGAAATAAGAGTTGGACTACTGTATTGCACCAATCTTCAAAGTGAAAGAAGACTTGCTTAATTTGAATAACAAAATGACAAGGACAACCATCTTAAAAGAAGTTTTCTTTTGATGTTTAGCTGAAAATACAATATAGGATAGCATATAAGAATTACTCCCCCTACACCTAAAAGCTGAGAAATATCCCCATATCTGCAAAGCTGAGGTGTCTGGGAGATTACCAAAACATGTATTAAGCATAAATCCATAAGTAGAAATTTGTTTATCTCACAAGATAAAAGTAGCATCCTGTTTGGTCAAAGTTAAGTCTTTTGCAGGTGAAACTTGAGTGACCTCCCCAGGGAACAGGCCTGAGCAATGGCATATGGCAACCATGCTCTGCTTAGATTACATGGCCCCCTCACAGTCATATTGACAAGATTCAAAGGAATACAAGGTATTCGGGCTTGGCTGCAGGAGTTGCCAGAAAGTTGCCAAAATTGCCAAAAGGTTTCAAACTACATAATACTGTCATATTATTTATTCAAATAATAATAGTATTATTGTTGATTGAAAAATCTGCACACAAACAAAAGTATGCTAAGGTACAAATATATAAAGTTTGATATATACTCATCATGACATCCAGTGTAATAAGGGTGTACCAAGTAACAAAAACAGCCAAATGTACACAAGATGGTAACAGGTATCAATAAAAGAAGTGCTTATCATTAAAGGTGGGGTCCTGTTAGAAACACCTTCAGGTCAGATAGCACAGTCCACTCAGAGTTTATCTTATTAATGATGTTCCAAACTACTTAGATGTGATATCTAAGTAGTTTGGAACATTGTTAATAAGTTGCCTTGGCTGACTCATCCTTTAAACTTAAAAAAAGCCAACCCTTTGGACACCTTGCAGTGATACACCAACATGGTCACAACATAACAGCAATTAGGTAATTGACAAACAAATCTGTGGTACTGAATGAGATATCTACAGTAGCCCATAAAAATTGTTTTGAGCAAGTAAAGCCTTTGGGATTTTGAAAATACCACATTTCTTCAAACTTTGTGAAATGGCACTACAGAAACACAAAGACCTGTACCAAGTAAGAAAAACAACTTTCAACTAGAGAAACAGTTAAAATAGATATCACATGTAACACAAAGAGAAAATAATAACATAATCAAGAAGCTGATATTAAACACTGCTTCAAACAAAAGGTTAGGAAGGAAACCTCCATTAATACACGAAAAAGTGATAACAGCCACTTGACATGAGAAACCTATTTTCTTGAAAAACTGTTTCAAAAGAAGGATTTTATAAATTCTAACCAAAAATAACACTGGCTGCTCAGTCAATGAATGCTGAATGTTTCCTTATAAGGAAACAATGTTACCATTACCATCTTAATTCACTAAGACCTTATGTGTACATGTTAACACCTCCTGTGCAGAAAGTATCAACTTACCTACTAAAAGGCTGTGAGTTTGTTCTTGCCAATTCCATTTGCAATGAAGGAAGTAAACATGTTTGCATTATGAAACAGAAGAATTCTTTCTGTTGTATATCATGGTGAAGTTCAAGAGAATGACCTATGTTTACTGATTGGAGAATTTGCATACATGCATTAAAACCAGCATACAGAAAAAGCTTTTGAGTCAACAGACGAACATGAGGGGAGAAGCAGCAAAGTTAGCAGTGACCCTGCAAATGGTTTGTTTTTATTCTGGGAAAACCATTGTGTACTGTTGATTTCATCCTTGTTCGAGTTGACTTACTGCAACCTAACACATCCAAATAATTAAAGTCAGATGCCATACCTGGTCTAGCATTATTATTATTATCTTCTCTTCTTCCACACCTTTTTTTTTTTTTTCAACCATCAATCTGACATTATAGGTGTTTTCTATCAAGTCATATGAACTCAAGCAGATAGTACATTTTTCAGAATATTTGTAGAACAACCAAGCAATGCAAACTTCTGAAGTGATGAAATACTAGGCTTTATGCTGATCTTAACCCTAGAACACTAACCATCAATTAAAGTTACACCACTACTAACCATGGGTATATCATACCCGATTTTGAAAATATCAAAAAATATTAAATATAAATCTTTATTTGAAATATTTTACATGCAGGCACTTCAAACTTAGTACTTTGAGTTAACATTAATAGGAACTGAAAAACATTATTTAGGTAAGAAAATCAGGTACTGAAAATTGTAATTAAAGATAGGAAAAATTTGTGCTGGGTACTATATACCCATGGTTAGTGTTCTAGGGTTAATATAGATCTTTAGATTCTGTGGTATAGACCCCAACAACCCAATGATAACTGGGATAATAGTAGCTTGAACGTCCCACTATTATTATTGTTATTGTATGTGCTGCATCCTCTAAGGCAGTGGTTCTCAAACTTTTTGAAGTCAGGGTTCACTTGAAATCCTACCAATAATTGTAGGCAAACGATATACAAATTTCAGAAAAATATGTTTTAATGAAGTCAAATATTGCAGAAAAGAAATAATGCAATAAAAAAATATAAAATGAAACATACCTTAAGTTTATTCATTCTTGTATTTATGAGAAACGTGAGCCTGATGAGTCTTAGCAATTTCTTCAATGTTTGGGTGAATATTTGATAGGCAAACTCTCATTTCCTCCTCAATACATTGAAGAGTTCCTCTTTTTGAATTTATTTATGGTGAGAGCAGAAAAGCCAAATTCCCATAAGTATGAACGAGACAGGCACTGCAATGTAATAAAGTAAATATATTTATTTCTTATATCTGGATGCATATTTCTCTGGAATGCCAGGGTGCACCTAGACATCTTCCAGGGTGCACCTGTGTGCACAGGCACACAATTTGAGAACCACTGCTCTAAAGACATGGCTCTCCAAACTGCCTATTCCTTGTGGCTCTAAGCAGTATTTCTCCCTTTGCTAAGCCTCCTGCACCTGTTCTATCATCCATTCACAAATGCTCATCAGGTAGGTGGCTCACTGCCTTCTTCTATCTTGCTCTCATTATGCCCTGTGAGGGTTAAGTTTTCCAAGCCCCCCTTCCTCATTATGTGTTCAAGAAATTTCAGCTGTCTCTTCTAATTCATAGTATGCATTCTTTTTGTTGCCATTTTCTTTAAGACTTTCTTGTTGCTTACTCTATCCATGTAATTCTGGGGTTATGGGTATATCATGTTGAAACATTGGTCCTGTATGATCACCAAAGTTAAGCAACATTGAGCTTGGTTAGTACCTAGACAGATGACCACTTGAGAATACCAGGTGCTGTAAGCTTGGAGGTGTGGGTGATGCAATGGATAATCACTCAGAATTGTTAATCAGAGAGCCAAGTTTTAATTCTAGTTAGGTTCATTATATTCACTTATGAGCAAATACTCTTGGGAAAGGCATGAAACCACCTCTTCTGTTCCCAGCTTTGAGTTTATTAGTAAGACTTGTATCATTAAATAAATCATTATCTCCAAAAAAAGAAATTCTTACAAGAAAAATATTTTCTGGCCTTAAATAACCTGCAAAGTGTTGATAAACCATAAAAAATGAATCAATCAAACCATGTAATTTTCACTATCCTTCTCTAGAGATACATTTCTGTTTCCTCTTGTTTTCTCTTCATCTGTGGCTGTTGTTGTTACTTTGATTAAAAAGAAAAACTATCATAAAAATTTAATCTGGATGTTTAGAAATGAATATCTATTTTTTTTTGTCTTCAGCTCCAGATGGCTGCAAGAAAAAAAAGGTTTTAATCTATGCTATTGGATACAAAATAAAAGTGATAAACAACACAAGGTTTTTCTCTGCTATAATGTAGCTATATATCACAATAACATGAAATGCTTAATTGTAAATATGCAAAATGTTTTTTCCTAATATTTCAACAAGAAATATTAGGAAAAAAAGTCTTATATGCCATCAAATAGTGTGCCTGAAGGATAATAGCTTAAGTTTATTTTGTATTCTTAAGAACTAAAGATTTAAACAAAACAAACAAATTCTACAATATTAAAAACGTAGAGACTTGGTTGTTTAGGCTCTTTCTCAACAACATGAGACTAATTTAATTTTCTAGTTGATGGTTGGAATCAAATTTTGGTAACTTTTCTAGTAAACGTCTGCAGATTTGTCAAAAATATCTTGTTATCTCACAAAGGAACTTTCTTGAAAATTTAATATATTATTGCAAGAAAACTTGAGTGTTGGGTTAAGTTTGATTTAACACCTGTAGCAAATTGTCTCCAACAGGAAAACATAGAGAAGTGTGTGAATGAGACATAAGCACAGGTGTCTACAGAGAAACCTTTAATATAACCCACAAAAAATTAGAAGTAAACATTATATATATTGATTTACTAAGTGTAGCAAAGATATAGCACAAGGCCACAAGTATGGAGCACTCAGATTAAACTCAGTCAAAATTGATCTTGTGAGACAAACTTTCTAACTATTAGACATTAGTGAAGTTCTGAAGTAAACATTATATACAGAGCAATAGAGGTTTCATATACTGATGCTGTTGTATATCTTCCTTGCTACTCTAATGTAATTGCGGAAGCTAATATTATATCTTAGAGTTAGTAGGGCACTTCAGCATGGTGTAATGGTTAGCAAGCTTGTCTCGCTAGAACAATTACTAGTGAATAGTGAGTTCAATCATCACTTGGTGCCCCATACTTTCGGCTTTGTGCCACTTCTAAGCTGCACTTACAAAATCATTTGGGCACCTCAAGGCGGTGTTATGGTTAGCAAGCTTGTCTTGCTAAATCAATTATGACTGAATAGTGAGTTCGATCCTCATTAGGTGCCCCATACTTTTGGCCTTGTGCCACATCTAAGCTATGCTTAGAAAATCACTATAACTTAGAGTTAGTATAATTAGAAAAGAGGAATATGTCAAAGACAAGAGGGACAAGAAAGAAACACATAGCCTACCTAACAAGCTTCTTTAAATGTTTAGTAAAACAGAGATTAGGAGAGAAGGTGAAAAGAAAAAAATTGCTAAGAGCTACAAAGGACAGGAAGTTTTGTGGAGCCATCATTGCCTACATCCTGAAAGAACACAACACAGATGTAGAAGACAGTTTCCTTAGATCTTGCATGTATTACTTGAACACTGTCATGTCTCCAACTGTTTTTTGGGCTCCAAAGTTTTGTAATAGCATTTTTGTCGGAAAAGTGTGACCTGCTGATATTTTTTGTGTGTCTATGTGATAACAAAACACACTTGCAGATTGGCAAATGTATTTTGTGTATCAAAACGTTAGGTTATCAGAAGGCTTAGAAATGTAGGTGTTCACAAGACATTCATCCATAACAAATATAAAAATAAGAACATTGAAGGTAAAATCATTCAGGAGGAATCAAAAGGTAGATATGGAATATTCCATCAACACAGGAGGACATATTGGTAAAGAAAAAATTTACACCTATAAATACAACCGGGACATGGATTTTTAAACATAAGGTTTATAAAATTGTTAAGTATTTAAACATTTATACTTCTATTTAAAATTTATATTCAGAAAAAATATTCTCCAATCAGAGAGAAACAAGTGCAAATGTAAACCTGGCCTCTGATTAGACAAGCCTCCATTAAGAATGCAGTATATGGCCAATATAAAAATCCCTATGTATTAATGCCTAATTATGACTTGAAGATATCACATCTGCAGATTGATGTTAATGGAAGCCATCTTGGAGAGAGAGCAACAATTTTACATGACTCTTCAATATTTCTACCATAATATACAAATTTAAGCAGCTGGAATGGCACACAGTTAATGTTTATATAAGCAATGTTATTAGAAGAGGAAGATAAAATACTTTGATAGCTCGATCATTAATTTAAGCTGTATCATCCGAGAAGCCTTCACATCTGTTGGTAATATCAAGTCAAATTTTTGTTAAAAATAATGCATCAGCAGTGTTAGTGATTCATTTGGTAACTAGAAGATTAAATTATTTGCAGAGAAAAATCATGCCATATTTGTAAACCTCAATATAACCTTTGTGAATTTGAGCAATGTTTGGCTCAATCCTATATGATAAAATCTCAAATCTGAGCTCTCTTTTTTTTAAAAAATCTAAATAACTATAATATATATCAGAGTTAATGGATGAGTAGGACCCTTGATAGATTCTGAACTGCCCGCAACCATTGCAAGGGAGTTCTTGAAAATGTAATGTGAAGATTGTGCAGTCCAAGCCAAGGTTAAAAGCAAATGACTTAGATCACAGGAATTTTGGAAAATCTCTAACCAAATTCTCAATAGAGGCAAAGCATCAGGTCCTGATGTTATTTCATCCTTATCAGATAAAACAAAGGACTTCACTACAATCTTTTTCTCTAACTCAACATGAGAGAACAAGGGTCATCCTCTTTCTGACTTCCCTCCTCTCACAAAGCACAAACTTAGTAATATTTTCACGGCCCAGGAAATCTCAAGACTTATCAAAAGCCTTGATCATAGGACGGTTACTAATCCAGATAAAATCCCAATAGTTGTCTTTAAGAATATTAGCATCGAGTTACTCCAATCATAGTAAAATTGTCTGATAGAGAAATCCTTCCCAAGTCTATGGAAGGTGTGAAGTATATGCCCTATTTTCAGGAATGTGGGTGAGCGCTCATCTCAGTATTGGCCCATCAACCTCCTTAGTGTCATCAGCAAACACTTTGAGACTATAATCAACAAGAAAGTTGTTGATCACCTCAACAGAGACAACTTCTTGAGTGACAAACAATACTGATTTCGACCAGTACAGATATCCTGCCATTACTCACAGAATCAGTGAGGCATTATTAGACAATAAATACATTACAAGGATGATCACATTAGATATATCAAAGGCCTCTGACAAGATGTGACATAGAGGGGTGCTACACAAGCTCTCCAGTTATGGAATCACTGGAAGAGTCTTCCTAATTATCAAGTCTTTCCTGTGAGGTAGGTCCATGAAGGTAGTTGTTAATAACCAGTCCTCCGGGGCCTGTAAGATCTATGCAAGGATCCTCTAAGACTCATTTCAACCCTTTTTTTGCTTTACACACTTTTCAATGAATTCTACATATATCTTTCAATAGATTTCAATGCATAAAAAGTTAATGAAAATGAAGATAGCCAGGGACAATAATTCTTTTTAGTAAGAGCATAAGTGGTGAGCTTGCTTCTATCTAAGTTTATTTATTTATACAACTAAGCTTTCACTATGAATAAATATACAGCTTTTAACTTTCTGGGCTGAGAATGAGATACATTACAGGAATAGGTCTTTTTGTAAATGTTATGCTTGTGTTGAAATTCATTGAATTACTGTTTTAGTTGCTATAACATTGTTTCCTCAAATCTTACTCTTTACAAACTTGTACATATCAAATATACAAAGGCATCTGAGCAGAAAATAGTGCCTATGGCAGGCAATGAAATTGTGCCCCTATCCAAACATCTGATAGGGTAACACCCATCTTTTAGATTTGATTACCACCAACTCAAAAATACAACTCGTTAATCTTTTAATAAACAATGCATGCCACAACATGATAATTACAACTATATACTTTCCAGTATTTCTAGAAGAAAAAAAATAAATTTTTCTTCTAATTACTATCAAATAAGCACTCCAGATCACAAATTCTTTTCTTTAAATTTTCTAAATTTGAAGAACGGTTTTAGTTTGCTATGTGAATTTATTGTAAACTGTGATAAAATATTATTATTATCATAGTTATCTGCCCTTATTAAGGGATTCTTCTCCTTCATATAAGAGTTCTAAAATCGCCATCTTTGTTTATACCTTGAATAAAATCTTAATCGCCCAAAAGTATCTTCTTCAGTCTTGTCATTCGTCACACTGATCTGTGTAGAACAGCGTTTTACAAACTTTTTTACTGCGACCCATAGCAAGAACCACATTTTGCATTGCAACCCATTATATCTACGTGTAATAAATCAAAGACAAACTGTTCAGTAGGTTTATTTAATTAGCATCAACAATTTATATGTATATTTCTTATGATCCACACATATTAGAATTGTATATATTTATTTGTATTAATATAAAATGATTACTTTTAGAAAA
>CAHIKZ030000155.1:395000-442500 GCA_903632075.3 Acanthosepion pharaonis
CATATTGTCAAGAAAAGGCAATACATTGTTTCTTTTTCATAAGTAAATTCAATTCTATTATGGAAGGTTGACAGAGTGAAAATTTGGCCTTGTAAAAATATTCAACTTGTCTTCAAGGAAAGAAAAAGATATAGAAAGTGTAAGAAAAAGTATAGAAATTGTAAGTCAAAAGAGTTTATATTCCAGAAATTACTAAAGTGTGTCACAAAAATGTTTTTTTTTTAGTCAAGATTCTTCTTTGAAAACAGTTTTCATACAACAGGAAATAGACATGGCAAGATTTCTTAATAACTCCTCTTACTACTTCAGCTTGGACTATTACTTGGACTGGCTACTTGATACATCTTTTATTTATACATGACATGTGAATATACAATAAACATAAGAATACACACAAATATTTAACAGGAAATGCTCAGCTCCATTTGAATGTGAGTTACTTAAAGAGTATAAAATGTCTAATTACTTAATTATTATACTTGTTTAAAGGCTGAAACTCAGCAGATTAATAATTTAATATGTGTCAAATACTGTATGATTATTATCTTTCTCCATAAATTATAAGATAATTAAATTTTAATTTTGTACCTGCTCAGTTGGGATATCTTATTAATAATTTTCAATAAAAAGAGTTTTTTATTTTTCTGAAATTGATTTATTAATACAGTCTAAACTCTTTAATCTGACACTCTGTGGTCTGTCAGCTACATGGCCTGTAAAAGTTTTTTAATTATCTACTATCAGTTCATTCATCAGCTATGTGGTCAGCACCACATATTGCAATTTTCTGAAGCAGCCGACAACAGATTGTTTCTGGTGAAGTTTTTGCTCATTTCTTACATATAGGTGTATATTTACCCATTCAGGATGTCACCCAAGAGAACAGGAGGTGCAGATGATGCTGCCAGAGGTAAGAAGCCTAAGCATAAATCTTTATCTATGCTTGAACAAGTAGAGTTATTAAAAAAATTAGAGAAAGGAACATATCTAAAGATGTGTGAGTACTATGACATTAGATCATCCACTATGTATGACAAAAGGAGCAGATTTTTAAGTTTTTTGCTGAAAATCAAAGCCAGTAAAGGTTAGTAAGTATATACTATTTTTTTTTTTTTTTTACACTATTTACATTGTTTGGACTGTTGCCCTCATCTTCATTGCCATATTCACAATGTTTCAGCCATTTTAAATTCTGGCCTTCTTCAAGTGATTGGAATTTCAAACAATGTAAATAATGTACATAATACCTCATCTCAGAAATATAGACAGATTATTTTTTTTTTGTTTTAAGCTTTTTTTTAGCTTTTGTATTGCAAGAAACAATAAAAACCTTGTTTGGAGACATTAATAATTGCTTTATTGCCTGTTTTAAGTTTTTTCTACCTTTGATAACACAGCAACATACATATATATATATATATATATATATATAAAATGAGCTGGCAAAACATTTGGGGCGGGGGGTGATTTCTGTTATCTGCTATTTTCTGTGGTCCAGCAGTGGCTTGGTTCAAAGGAAGCCAGATTAGCTTTGTTCTACCTTAGATAACACAACAATGTATATGTGGAATTAGCTGGCAAGACTTATGTTTACATAGGTTTTTTATTAGAGGTGATTTGATCTAGCATTTTCTGTGGTTCGGCAATGACTTAGTGCCAGATTAAAGATGTTTTTATAATCTTATCTGAATTTGTCTAATTTGTTTGTTTTACCAAATCTTAATTTGTACAGATTTTTTTCACAAACATTTCACTATGTTCAATGTTGTTTGGTTTATTTTCAAAATCAGGTAATATTGTTTTGCAGGGGTGTATCTAAAAAAGCATCATCAATGTATCAGAAATATGTTGGTTGTTTACATAAATTATTTTGAAAAGGACCAGTTTCTAGAAATTCTAAGACAGAATTACCTCATCGTAACATTTTAGCTTATCCATAAAAATGATCGAGTTCATCCAGACCAGTTTTACCTGTAAACTGGTGCAAGAATCTATTTTTGAACAGTATTTTATTAATCAAACTATAAGTACTATTCAGAGAGTTAAAGTATATATTATGAAAAATACTTCTTAATTAACACAAGGTAATTAAAATGAAAATGATTCAATCTGATGAATTATGGTACAAACCATTATTTAAATATTCCTTCTTTTATTTGCCACATCCTTTCAGGACATAGGTGATCATGGCTCTCCATAAATTCCGATCTCTTGAGGCTCTTAGTCTAAGCAATTTTTCTCCATCTGCTAAGGTCCTGCCTTACATTTCACTATCCATTCACACAAGCTCATTAGGTAAGTGGCTTACTACCTCCCCTATCTCCTATGACGGTTAAGTTTTCCAAGCCCTCCTTCCTCATTATCCATTCAAGGAATTTCAGCTGTCTTTTCCTGATTCTGAGTCGAATGTTCTTTCTGTTGCCATTTTCTTTAAAGCTTCCTTGGAAAATTCCACAGAATCATTCAGATCAATTTTTTTAAAACTCTATGAAGTTAAGAGATTTTGAGGGAAGTAGATCTGTTTTTATTTTCTGAATTTATTGGGTAAAATCAGGAGAAACTTGAATTAGTACATAGAAATTAAATCCTATATATATTTTCCAACAAATAAAATCCCATCAGAATGTTTGATGAACAATCATTACAAGGGCAAATACTGCCAAAATACTTGGTGGATGCAGTTGTAGATCTACCATGTGTTAGTTCTGGACCATCTAGAAAATAACAAAAATAACTCCCCTCAACAAACTTTATATTCAAAAAAATTCATAGCTCTATATGAAATTAGATTTTTAATCCCCTTATGGATATAAAAATAGAAGCATACTTCTTCTCAAAATGGTTTCTGAGGCTAGTTTGATTTAAATGTGCAGACACACACATGCACTGAATGGAAGAGATGACAACAGCAGCCACCATCTAAGGCCTTGTCCATATACACTATAGAAGGGATTAACCAGCAGCTGACTAATCCTTTGTCTACAAACTCATTAACACATTAAGCTGGCTGTCATAAATTAAGTCTGTCCACACATTTCACACCACATTCTTATAAAAGAAACTTCAATGCAAGGAAAACTTGACTTTAATGTGATTGTATATTTCTGAAAAGAATACATGCAATTTTAACTGACATTCTGCCTCTACTTATCCTCCAGAAAATAACCTTTTATAAGTTTCATTTGAAAGGTGTGTTGCTGTTGCAGCTGTTAAATGTTTGGGATCCTGACACTCAGATAAAAGCAAAAACTTGGGTAGACGGATCCCAACAAGTATTTCAGAATTTTACAAGGTTTACTAATACAGTATTGCAGGTTTTCATTTTGACTCTGATTTCAAACAATACAGCTATATCTCAACCTACATTGTTAATTGGTTCTGGAAGTCACAGCTTAGGTTTAAAAATGACTTAAGTCAAAATAACCACACTATAAAATGCAAATAAGGACACCCTGTTGCCTTTTACAGTATTTATGATATGTACAGACAGTATTCTTGATTTCCACCTCATCTTCCAGTGATATAGCCTTATGCTTAGCATTAGAACTTGTACTGGGATTTTTCTTCAGAACCATGGGCAAAAATGTATTCTAAATCACAACTGAAATGTACTTGAAACATCAATGGCAGAGTAAGGATGTAAACAAGTCTAAATTAAAAACTGGTGTTGGAGAAGAAAACAACGCATGAGTGCAGTCTTGTTGAACATGCTTTATCATTCTAATTTTTTTGTTTTTGATGATTTTATTATATATTTATATATATATATAGTATACATAATATTATTTTTAAATTTATTTAAATATGATTTTATGTGTTTATTGTTATTTTAGTGTTTTGATGTTTCTAATTTTTTTAACAACTGATATAAACTGGATTAAAACAACCTAAGGCGAGTTTTATTTTTCCATATAATATTTAAGAAAAACTGAAGCATCTTCAAAAATGACTTATCTCAAAATAACTTAAGCCGAGGTATCACTGTATTGTAATGCAAGTGGAGAGACTGGTGAAAGGTATCTGAATAAAGGCATCAGAATTTCTCGAGTTGACATATATATTGAGTGTACATGCTACTTTAGAATGGATTCAATGAAATATCAGAGATTTAGTTCCCAATATTTTTCCATTTTAATTTTCTCTGCTTTGCTCAACTCTTTTATTGAGCAAAAATAATGAATGCATTAACCAAATAAAGAAGCTCTTTCATGCAGCAAATTATTCAAACGAGAATACTTCATTCAAAATTTTGTTCACCTAATTGAACTCGTTTATGCTAACGATATTTTTATCAAAATATTTTGTCGATCCATTCCAGAGTTTCTGTCAGGTGCATAATCTATAAGAAAAGAGGGGAAAACATAATTTCTTCAAAAAAATGGTGACAGAAAAAAAGGTTGCTGTTGCTCCAATGGAATCAGTTGTTTTCAATAATAGAAGATCTGCAAAATAAAAATAACTTGCGGCAAATGAGATGCTGTTCTATTGATAAATGCTGAAAATACCATGGACAAAAGATTATGCAAGTAGTGTGGCATTTATCAGCATGGAAAATTGGACTGGCATATTGAGTTCAAATTCCAGTCAAGGTTATTTACATTTGCTTTCACAGAAGTATCTTTGAAAAAGTTTCTTTTAAGTCATTTCTCTCTAAGAAAGGCAATAAAGTCACCAAGATGCAAGGGGTTACTGAGTGGGAAAGAATATGAGAAAAAAAAAATTATGAGAACAGGAATTAACAAGATCGAAGAGAATGATTGACATTGTTTAAATTTTTGAAGACCCAATTTGACTGGAAAGCAAAATGCAGGAATAAAATTCCACAAGCGAGAAGTGAAAGAGCAGAAACTTATGGTTATATCTAGGCATTTCAACTTTAAAATGATGAGACCTATCTGCCAATCTAGTATTGTGTTTAAATTCATAAAGTTGAGAAACCAAAGAGGAAAGCTCATCAGAACAATAACTGTGAAAATATTTATAGAAAATGCACCGGGAAGCTACGTTATGGTGGTGGGGAAAGTGCCTAAAGATGAGATGCCATGTCAGGACAGATAACATTGCAGATTCTTCTTTGGATTTTATCAAGAATTTCTAAATACATAGCAGAGACACTAGAGCAGATGTGACAGCAATATTCATATGCCATATAAGTAGATAAATATAGTCAAGGATTTTAACTATTTATAGTTTACTGAATACTAGTATAGTTGATTTCTCTGAATATTTATTGAGGATTATTATTACATTCATTAATATTATGACATTTATTGCATTACATTGCAATATTACAAATAATAGTTGCTTTTACACACATATTTAACAATAAATCCATTAATATATTATATATATATATATATATATATATATATATATATATACGCACTGAACTATACCATCGTTTTTGGCATCTGAGAATCAAACTGCCCGCACATGTGATTTGGGTGGTGAAGACTTGTGTACAACCATCCAAGGAGATATACACTTCTTACTGTTACAAATGATAGGAAGTTGTGAAGAGCCATGATCGTTTACATCATGAAGTGGCATAGCACAAAAAAATATGACTGACTGATTTGTTTTTTGTAGGTTATTTAAAGTTATTTAAAGGTTATTTAAAGCCGAAACATCATTTTTTTTTTGCAAGGGAATATTGTATTAACAGTTTTTTGGGAATATGGATTTTTCCAGACAAGTCCTACTTTATTTACATTATTTGGACTATTGTCCTCATCTTTGTCGCCATATTTATTGCAACATTTCAGCCATTGTATGCTCCAGCCTTCTTCAGGTGGTTGGAATGTTGAACTGAACCCTTTATTTTGCTCACTGTTCTAGTTCCACGTGCCATGTTTAATGGATGTCAGTTATCAGTTATCTCCTGTTAATTTCCCTCTGAAAGTTCTCTACTGCCTTAACTGGGTATTGAACTCACACTCTTTGGGTCCTGTCACTGGATCTAACCAACGCCTTTATCCACTGTGCCATGTGTCCTTGAGGACATAGACAGATACAAGTCCTACTATTTAACCCATAGCTGGAGGAAGGTGATGGATTCATACTTTTCCCAAGGGTATTTGAGTGTAAGTGAATGTAACAAACCCAACTGGAAATTGAACTCTGATCTCCAGTTTCTCATTCCAAGCCACAATCCATTACACTACCCACACATACTCCACAAAAGAAGAAGAATATCAGTTATCAAGCCCAACAGAAAATGTGGAAAGAGCTTGGATACCTTTTTAGGGTTTTTTTCAGAAATCTAAGATTCTTAGAATATATTTATCAACTACAATTCCACACTATAAAAATAAGAGGGCTAACCTAGAATCCAGACAAAAATCTAGGGGTAGATATCACCCTCCCAACTCTTACTCCCCCCCTCTTAGAATTGGGTTTCAGATAAGAGATTGTCTATCTATATTCTCAGCAAAAAACTGGATGAACAAAACCTGATTTATGTCATGCTTTTATTTGAAGACAAGTCTCATTTTCCTGTTCAAAAATAAATATATAAATTGAACAAGACTGTTCTTTTGTTGATCCCTGAAGTACTTAACATTCTGATGGTCCTATGAGGCATTATTCAAATAATAAAAAAAAAAAAAAAAAGATTTAAACTTTGTTAAGTTCTTAGTGAATTCTTGAGAGTTAGCTATCCCATCAGTCTTCTCTGTCCCTGGACACTGGGCTTGTAATGCTCCGATTTGAAATTAATCTTACAACTGTCAGCTGGGTTTACTGTCTTCTAAGATTAAAAAAAAAAAAAAAAAACCAGCTACAAAGGGAGATGTTAAATGGTAAAAAAAAAGAAAACAAAACAAATATGAAGGATTTTACCAATGGATTTTTTTAGTTTTTAAAAACAAATGGTTTTAACAACCATATTTCATTTCCCCTCTAAAAACCTTTTCTACATTCAACATTTAAATAACCCCAACTTCCCTAAAATTATAGAATATGAAACTAACTAAAAAAGAACAGGCAATCGTGATTGATTTTGTTAATATTTCAATGTTTATTTATATCATCCTCAAAACAGGCCCCCTACCAGAGTTCCTTAAGAGCTGAGGTAGCTTTTAAGCTAAGGCGGGGCCACAAGTAAAAATTTACACACTACATCATTTTCACAAATGGGAGGGCAACAAATGATTTTCTGATGGGTTCAGGCTCCCCACTCTAGGCCTCCTCTTGGTGACAGGCCTGCCTCTAGGTATTATTACCTGAAGTGAACTGTATTTACCTTGTATAAGAACAAAAAAAGAGAATAAAATACAAATAGATATAATGATACAATCAAATAGGCAGCACTTAGACCGTGGGGGATGAATTTCAGATCTAATTTTAGACATATTGATATGCCATAAATATAACGGTTAAAAAAATATGATGACAAAATGGGGGAGGAACTGTGCAAACCTAAAATTGCAAGGAGAGGAACATGACTTATAAACAACTGATATATTAGAAAGCAAAAACTTGTTTCTAAAACAAAACACAAAAGCCTGTCTCCAAAAAAAGTACTTGTCCAAGTTTCTTGTTTCCTTGTTAGTTATTCTGACTTTTTTTTGCTGTAAAGGCAATGATGGAGCATAAAACAGATTATGCATTTATATTTGCCACTACGTTCTTAAAAAAAATTACTGCAACCAGAGATATTTGAATGATGACATAATTCTATTTATAAATTTGTTAATGTTACAATGCCATATAAGACTACTTTTGGTGTACCACACTACCAAAAAAAAGTTAAGGAGCCCCTACCAACAATACTGGAAAAAGTGATAATGGCTCGTGGAGAAACCTATTTTCCAAAAAAAAATTGTTTTAAGATTTTATAAATTTCAACTGAAAGTAACACCGGCTGCTTGATCAATGAATGCTAAATGTTTCCTTATAAGGAAACAGCTGATATTACCATTACTATGGTTTCTTTAATGAAATAAAATAAAATTTATTAATCTATTCACTAATATCTTTGGATATTTGAACCCTTATATAATGTCATTCCAATTTTTATGAGTGTTACTATTAGAAAATGATATATAAAACTTTTACTTCTTTTCTGTGCAGTGGATGTGGGCAGTCATGGCTCAAGTTCTTGCATTTTGTTGTGCTAAGTAACTTGTCCCTTTATCATTCCTGTTTGTTCTTGTTTTGGCATTCATTATGTGGGTTACAGACTGTTTCCTGCACTTCTCTTGCCTGCAATATGTCCTGTGAGTTTTAGATTTTCTAGGCTTTCTTTCTTCATTATGTATAATCAACTGTCTTTTTCTGATTGTAAGTATGAGTTTTGTAGTTCTTATTTTAATTAATATTTCCTCATTGATCACATGTTCAGTCTGTGGTATTCTTATAATTTATCAGTACTTGTATGGAATCAATATTTGATTCCCAAAAATGAGAACAAAAAAAAAGGACAGCTTTTTTCTTTGACACTGCAATTATTGGATACGTCCTTGGTAATTTTTTAAATATTTTAATATTTATTTACATCCTCCTCTAAATATTATGACATGACTTGGAAACATTAAACCAAAGAATTTGTCATTTGTCTAAGTAAATAAAGTTAAATGTTTCAAAGACTTCTTTATATTTTTTGTAAATTATATCTGAAAACATTCTGAATTTTTCATACCTGACTCTAGGCAACTTCAGTTACACATTAATTATGAAACCATTTTCAGATTTTATAGATTTAGTTTACCATTACAGTTTGTTTTACTTCTTGCTTCCTGTTAAAAAAAATCCCTCTTCAAATTGTCAAAATCAGTAAAAGACAGAGAAATGTTTATACTCAGAGCTAACCTGCCAAGCTATCTGAAAGCCCACTGAAAGAATCATGATCAAGAAGAATCAAAGCAACACCATGCTGGATCATTCAAGACCGAGATCAATGCATGCCCCAAGATGTGGGTGACTGGAGCAACAAACAACATTAAAATACCAATGCAAAGTACAACCATTGAAACATCGAACGTTTGCAGCCTTTATGCTTTTAGAGAAAGAATGGACATATATGACAATGCTAGAACTCCTGAGAGTCATCACCAACAGATCAGTCTGGAAGAGGTTGTTTCTTTTTTCTGTCCCACCAGATGACTGAAGCAGTCGAAGGACTAATGATGATGATGATAATTGAAGCAGTCGAAGGACTGATTATGATGATGATGATGGTGGTGATGATGATGAAGCAGTCAAAATACTGATGATGATGATGATGATTGAAGCAGTCAAAGGACTGATGATGATGATTGAAGCAGTCAAATGACTGATGATGCTCATGATGATTGAAGCAGTCGAAGGACTGATGATGATGATGATAATTGAAGCAGTTGAAGGACTGATGATGATGATGATGGTGATGATGAAGCAGTCAAAATACTGATGATGATGATGATTGAAGCAGTCAAAATACTGATGATGATGATGATTGAAGCAGTCAAATGACTGATGATGATGATTGAAGCAGTCAAACGACTGATGATGATGATTGAAGCAGTCAAATGACTGATGATGATGACGATGATTGAAGCAGTCAAATGACTGATGATGATGATGATGATTAAAGCAGTCAAACGACTGATGATGATGATGATTGTCATAATTTACTTTCTAAAATTTGTGATGTTCATTCTAAGTTAAAAATATTCCGTTTCTTCTTTCTGTTGCAGATGAAACAAAATGAATTATTTTCTTGTTTTTCTATTTTTATTATGGTGGATGATTTTAAACTTTGTGGTTGTTATAGTAACAAGAAACAGGAACTATTTATTTATTATTTATTTTTTTTTTTGTTTCGTTTCTCTTGTTTTGCCCACAAGAAGTCTTGATCTTCACTACTTTACAAAAGCGAAAGAATTTCTGCTCTTTTCTGACTTAGCATTTCTCTGATGGCAAGTCTTTATCACAAACAAAAAAAAAAAAAAAAAGGAAAGAAAGAATTTAAAAACAAAACAAAAAATAAATCACAGAGAATCTAGTGGAGCAAAAGGACAACTATAAAACCACAAGTCAAATGTTTCAGCTTTTTTTTTTTTAGTTACTATTTCCAGGAATGGAAGCTGTTTTTTTTCCAGCCTATTAAGATTTTGTGTTTGTGTTTTTGTTTACCATGCATCATATTGCAAACATATCTTACTTGAAACTTTTGTGAACATTAACATTTTGTTTATTTTTGAAAAAAGAAAAATTGATTTCTGACATAACAATAACAAAAACAAAAACTAAAAAAAATCACCTATAAAATATTAATATTCATATTAATAATATTATTTCTGATAATAATAATAATTATCCATTTGTGTCTGTCTCTATATATATATATATTATATATATATATATATATATATATATATATATATATATATATATATATATTTCAGATGCAATATATCTGTAAAAGGACAATATGAACAAAGTTTTCCTTTTACATTTTTTATAAACTTTATATATATATATATATATATATATGACACACGGATAAGTAGTGGATGGTGGCTTGAATTGAGGAATAGGAGAGCCGAGTTTGAATTCCAGTCAAATCCATTACATTCACTCACGTGCTAATACCTTCGGGAAAGTTATTAATCCTCTTCTTCTCCCTCTATCTATGGGTAAATAGCAGGAGGAACTGGGTTCTATAGCCCTGGATGGCAACTGGTCTAGGAGAAGGACAGTTGTGAATTCAAAACCTGCGGAGGGTTGTTTGGGGACCTTGTGGCATGTAGCACACCAGGTCTCTGTATTCAGCCCTTCAAAAAGTATGGTTTGTTCTGCACAAAGCCTTCACCATTATAATCAAATCATATGTACTGGTGTCTGGCTGTCACTTCCTAGGAATTGAGCTGCTTGACCCTTACACATCGAATATGACATTGAATATGTGTGCGTGTGTATATATATATATATATATATATATATATATATATATATATATATATATATATATATATATATATATATGTTATCTATCACTGATATCGAGCATTTTCCACTAAGTACTGCACATATAAAATCGTATATATATATATATATATATATATATATATCAAGAGCATGAAACTCAGTTGTGGGGTGTTGAAACACTTCAAGCATTTTAAAGCAATATTTGATTGTTGCATTAAAGCTTGGTCTTGAAACACATTTCACAAGGTTTCATGTACAATTTTTAGATTATCAGCTGATTGTACACTAATAAAAGTTTTTATATATATATATATATATATATATATATATATATATATAAACAAAGCTTGTGTTTGAACTTACCACCTAATAAGCAGATATCATTTCTGCAACACTTGGAGGTGAGAAGATAAGTTTGAACATTTTATTTGTTTAGTATCTCTCTCTCTCTCTATCTATATATATATATAAACACATACACACAAGCTGACCAAGAACTAAGGAGCAATTTTTAAAAAAATAATATTCTGATGCTTGGCCATTTGATTAGATTTTGGGAAGTGGGTCGGGTTGAGAACTTTTCAGGAGTCAATTGTAAATGTAACCTTTTTCTACATCACCAAAATATTCTACAACATAGAAAAGGATAATTAATCCCATTTCTTGGTAGCAGGCTATCCTGGTGGCATACAAGAAAGAGTTTTAGGTTAAACAGGATAAATAAAATTCCATAATGTTTCAAGTACGAAAATAGAATGTTCATTGTTTAGTTGAATATGCAACAAGTATTTTGAGCATAAACAAGAAAATGCAGAAAAAAAATGTTCTTTTTTCGCTATTTTATGAATAGAACGTGATTACAAAATGACTTAAATAATGCAGCCATTTTTTGATAGTTTCCGTAAATTAGAAGCAATAATAATGACTTTGACATTAACTCCAAACATCTAATTTCTTATTATTTATATTTGTATTTTTTGAAAGCGTTTTGTTGACGGTCTTTTTTTATTCTTTTTTTACAAAATCAATCTTTGGGTAGTACTCAATGGGTAGTAAAGAAATGACAAGGAGGAAAAACTTAGTGACACATTTCTTTCCAAGAATGAATTTCTTAGACAAATAGTGGTTTTATTGGTGGAATCAATTTTCTTATGAAAAATGACAGTGGGGAATACAACAAAAACCTAGTTAGTTTATGATGTAATGGAATAACCTGTCACCCCCATGAGTGATGACACTATAGTTAGTAACTACCTATAAGTATCTGTAAGTCAACGGACTACAGAGACTAGTTGGGATCTGTTGAGTATGACTCAGACTTACGTGAGAACTACCGACTTTCCAATAGTAGCACTCACTACTGGATTGACTTTCGTCGACCTTGCGCATAACTGTTACCTTTATTCTTATTGTACTGGTTTTTTACAATAAACCTTTACTTATTTTATCCACCTTGTTTTCCAAGTATATATTCCTATTAGCACAGAATATAACAGTGTACAACATCAAAACCTTCTTCTGCTATGGGACATTTCCTTCAGGATGTTGTCAATCACGGCTCTCCACAATTTCCTGTAGCAATGGTTAGCCTTTAAAAATCTATATTTTGATTTCTGATAAATGTAGTTATTTCAATATGCCTATCTCATTCTGCTTTTTATTGCTTTTGTTTTTACTAGAAAACCCATGAATTTTTCATGGTTTCCCTATTTGAATTTTGTAATGAATCTTCTTAATTCTTCAGTTAATGATTGAATAATGGCAAGTTTTATGACAATAAAATATCTGTAGAAATTTCCCTATAGCATCGTTAAATATTTGAACTGAACATTAACAACCTTCACAAAATATTGCAATAACAGTCATATGAATGCGGGTCATTATTTAAAGAAGTGGGTACAAATGAAAAGATTTGAAATTGATAACTTCTTCCATGTCACTGAAACAGACGTTAAGTATTTCTATCTTTCCTTCTTTCATTTTCTCACTGAAATCAAGTAGCATCTGTCCACGTGATCAAAACAGGATAGTTCATTATTTATCAGGTATTGGCAGGAGACGGTATGATTAAACACTTTTACACTCCCTTATTTCTTTCATTCATTTTCTCACTGTGTTATATACTATACCTATGAACACTAATGGGTATGTCCCAATCCTCATAAATATGTTAGACACTATTGTAAGTAGGGGTAATATGCCATCTAAGTAGCCCACCACTAGCAGTGGTTTATCTACATCACGCCGCTAGCGAGTATTGTATTTTGTTGATGTTATAAAGATTACCATTTCATTTCCAACCTTCATTTTGGTTATTCCTCATTCAGTAACCCTTTCTAGGTTACAACACTATGTTCATTTAATATCTATCTACCGACGTTCATTTAATATCTATCTACACTTGTCTGTTAATATCTATCTATCTGTTATATACCGTACATATTAATACTAATGAATATGTCCCAACCATCATAAATACATTGGACACTATTGTAAGTGGGGGTAATATGCTGCCTAAGTAATCTACTACTAGCAATGGTTTACCTACTTCATGCTACTGGCGAGTATTGTATTTTGTTGATGTTATACAGATTAGCATTTCATTTCCAACCTTCGTTTTGGTTATTCCTCATTCAGTAACCCTTTCTAAGTTACAACACACTGAAAACAAGTAATATCTTCCCCCTTCTTTCCACGTGATCAAAACATGCAACAGATCCTTATTTATGAGGTATTTACAGGACATAACGGTCATGATAACTAACACAGCAAGGGAGTGACAAGCATAATTACAATAGGAGTGTTAGTATTTTTAATTAAACCACACTGTATAAATAGTTATTTTGTGAGGAAAGGAGATACACTAAGATCCTGGGCATACATTTATTGGAGAGGATTCTGTACTTAGTATACTTTCATTACATTCTTGCCTTAATCAATTACTTTCACTTTTAATCAATGCCACACTCTTAACTCAAAATTATAGTATTTTATGTTGAACACAGAGGAATAAGAAGTGGTTTGTGAAATCAATCACACATATGCACAAAATGTTGTGGGAGATTGAAAATAAAATAATAATAAAAAAATAAAGAATTTCATTTTCCCATAATGCAAAAGAAAACCAAAAAGGGTTTCCGGTGATGTGTGAATTTTATGATCCCACTTCCAGAAAGGAGATGATCACTCTCTTTTCACTTCCCAACCATTAAATTCAGATGTGTCTGATAGTTGTCCCAATGAAAGAGAGATTCAATCACCTTCATTCAACATCAGGCTGACTTGTGGTCGACCATTCTCTATACCTCTGTATCTTGTACCTACATGCATCAATAAACATTGGCCATTCATTTTCTAATCAAGTTTTCATTTTTTTTTTTAATTGCAGTACACCAACATTCAACTTCTGTTAGTGCCACAAAGTCAAATACAAACCCTCCACAATGTGTTTAGATTTCATATTTATTTAAAGGAAAAAAATGAAAAGAAATCCTGCCCTGAAAGAATCACTAATTAAAGCAGGATATGAGAAATTAATTTAATTTTAATTTTATTTCCAATTAATGAAGGGAAGAGAGAATATTTAATCATGTGACTACTTTAGCCTGAAGACATTATAATTAACATGCACCAAAAAATCTTTGACACTTTAAGTGTCATATCCCTTCTGGATGTAGCCAATCATGGCTCTTCTTAGATTTCTTTTCTTTGATATTTGCAAAGCAGGCATTACTACGATTATTCTTTGGGAAGAATAGTAAAATTGTTTCTCATTACATTCTCTATTATTTTGAATTCAGTGTTATTCTAGACTGGTTATCAAGCAAAGCTTGTGAACACAGTTTATCCACATTGTGCATCTCTCTTTCTTTATATATATATATATATATATATATATATATACATACAGACACACAACATCAACCACCTGATGACTATTCATAAATGTTCTCAAATTTAAAAACCTTGATAAACCAATGATATCCTTAATTTTGTATATAAATACGAACAACAAAATGAATCCTACATTGCATTGATAAAGTCCCTCAGATGACAAAACGCATTGGCTAAGAATAGTTTTTCATCTTGTCTTTTTATTCATACATACATACATACACACACATATATATGTGTGTGTGTGTGAGTGAGTGTGTGTATATATATATATATATATATATATATATATGGTGCAATGAGTAAATTGTTGCCATTTTATATTTTTAATTTTGTTGCCTGCGCATTGTTTGTTCTTGTCAACTGCACAGTACAGTAGTATAAATTGGGCACCATCCATGAGGAGAAAAACAAAAGTGCTATGATGCAATTCACTCCACCAGAAATTTGAAAACAGCATGCTGTACTGCTTAGTATTCAACCTGGAAGCTCAAATACAAACATTTCAGAGTGTTTGGGTATCAATCTGAGGACAGTGGAGAGGATTCAGAAAGAGTTGGATGATATATCCAATCAACATCATGGTGTTTTGAGTGATCATTAGTGATGATGAGGCTATGCCTCCATTCATCTTCCCCCGGGGGCTCAGACTCAACACAGTGGTCTACATTAAGTACCTTGAGGAGGTAGTGCTGCCCTGAGTCAAGAGGGTGATTGCTGGAAGACCCTATGTCTGGCAACAGGACTCTGTACCATGACACACAAGCAGAAGAACCCAGTCATAGCTGTCAGACAATTTCTGCGACCACATCACTCCTTACATCAGGCCACCTAACTACCCAGACTGCAACCGCCTTGATTATTATGTGCTGGGTGCAGTTGAGTGAAAGAGCAACAAAACTGCTTGTAACACCAAAGATGAACTGAAGGCAAGGATTATGGCAGCATTCACCAACTTAAACAAGGAGATCATCCAGAAAAATTGCAGGAGATTGTGAAGTCATCAGGAGGCGGTTGTTGAAGCTAATGATGATTTTATTAAATAAATTTACTGTTTAGTATTTCAAGTTATTTTTGTGTAATTTTGGTAAATATGTCTGTTAAAATGAGATGTGTTATTTTCATTTTTGCGTAATTTAGATGACAATTTATCCATCGCAACCTGTATAAATAGCATGAAACTCAGTTGTGGGGAGTTGAACACTTTAAGCATTTTAAAGCAGTATTTGATTGCTGTATTAAAGCTTGGTCCCACAAGGTTTTTTGTACAATTTTGATCTTTTCAGCTTATTGTATAAGTACAAGTGTATATATAATAGCTGGTCAATCATATTCGAGGATATGCATCTACCAAGGCGGCTAGCCAATCCCTATTGCAGACGTTCACTCAAGCACTTTTGTGTTTGCTCAACACCCACATAGCCTACCTGTGGTTTATACTGTAACTATGATGAGCAGACCTTAGTTACAGTTTCACAGTGTTATCTAGCATGATCAACAATTTGAACAAGGCCAGCACGCTCAAGTGCTCAGTCACAATGACTTGCAGCTTTGTGCTAGCACAGCTATTGACGGCCCTCAAGAGTTCTGTCTACCCAATTTCACTCACAAGGCTTGGGTCAACCCATGCTGTGATTTTCAGGCACTTTCCAAAGGTGCCACACACTGGGATCAACCTCGATCCATTCCGATAACATCAGAAAGTCTCCTTCCTGACAAATCAACCATAGTGAGATTCAAATCTGGGCCTCATGATCAGGAAGCTAATGTTCTAACCACTTGGCCGTGTGTGTGTGTATATATATATATATATATATATATATATATATATTTTGTGTGTGTGTGTATATATATATATATATATATATAAAATGTGTGTGTGTGTTTAAGAAAGCTTGTGCTTCACCGCACCAAGAAACAATCTAATAGCAGATACCATTTCTGTAAAAGTTGAGAAGATAAGTTTGAACATTTTATTTGGTTACTATCTATATGTATAAATACACACACACACACACACACACACAAGGTGATGGTGAAACAGTATTTCACAGATTCACTTTAGTCTGTGTAAGTTAAGCCAAAATTCATGGATTTTACAAGCACAGCAATCAATAAATGTATTAAGACATGTTTACAGGAAAGTAAAAAAAGAGATGAAATTCATTGTTGAAGTTATTAATAGCTCACCATGATTTTCAGTTGTTGTCTCTGGGGTACTTACATGCTATGAAGAAGAAAGTGCATGTTGTTGCATCATTGAAAGAAAAGAGAACAAGACTTTTAAAAATTGCACCACCCATAATTCTAAATGAGGGCTGGTAATCATTCAGATCCAGCTGTTTCCAAATTTAACATGGATTTCCCACGTATGAATGACTATTCTATATGGTCTTACAAAATGATTTTTGATTGTGCCATATTTGATGACCTATAAGACATATATTTAGATAATAAAGCAATGATACATGCTGACAATTTTTTGAAAATGCAAGAGAACTTTTGTCTGGCATGTTGGTTGCCTACCTCTGATTTTATACCCTTTATTGTAGAAGTGTCGGATTACCTCCTCCTAATTTTTGAAACTGCTCCTAAGAGACACTCTCAGGACTATAAATACTCTGCAATAATTTTTTATCACTGTCTTCTGACCTTATTCATGAACATGTAACCTCTCATGGAGAACGCATTCCCTTTTGGGAAATGCATGAACAACACACACACACACACACACACGTATGTATGCATATTCACTCACAACACATACTTTAGACCAAAATGGTTTTCACATTCTTTTGTGGCACACATCTTTGTCTTTGTCACTTGTAACCTTTTATTGTCAATACATCATCATTTGTTTGTACATATATCTGGTTCTTGATCTTTCTTTACGTGGACTCACATCTCAAGTCTGCCATGTTTGTTGTGGGCATTTCAGGAGACACACATGTTTATCTCTCAACGCATACACCTGCCCGTAACAGAAGCATAGTTGATATATATTTTAATAATGTTAGATTTCTGGATAAAAATCCTTCAAAATAACAAAGCCATAGGTAATTCCTGTAAAGTTTACACAAATGCTGCTTGACAAGACAAATGCATGTCAAATCTGCTTAACCAATGAAAAACAAACACAAAAGTTAAAAAATACCAGAATTTTTCTCTTTCCTTCTTTTTCTTCATATCTCATTCTCTAATGAAGTTTCAATAAAGACAAAATGTGTTAAATTTATCAACAGTCTTTTTAAAAATCATTCCTGAAAGTTGTTTTGACTTCAAGACAAGAAAAAAAACAAAAATATGGCACGAGACCTAGAAGCGGTCCATTTTTATTGGTTAGGAAGAAATTCAAGCATACATCTGTCCGATTTGTCTATGAATTTGGAGAGGGGTATGTTTTTTCAATCATGATTGGAACCAACAATTTATTGTAACAATCATTTTAAAAATTCACTACTGTTGTATAAATTGGCAAGGTGAAACAAAAAAGGAAAAAATTCTTTACATTCATTCTGAGTTTTGTCATCCCTCCCACAGGTAAGCATTAATCTTTCCCCCACACATGTACTACCCACCTTCTGATAGCTAAAAATGCTACTGACTATACAAATATTACATTATATCAAAGTTACTGGTATTATGATGAGAAAGCTATCAACTGAAGTTCAAAGTTCAGCTATGGTACTTGGAGGAGTTTCAGTCAGGTGTTGTCCACTAAATAAAATTGTAAATCATGTACAGTGTTCTATTTTATTTTTTCTATGAGCTTCCAAAAACCTTTTCATCTTCTATGGTCAGACTCAGTTCTTGTATAGAATTTTTTAAAATAACAAACACATTTTTTTCTTAAGTCTTTTAAACATTTCTTTCCTTTCTTGAAAAGTTTTCTAATGCTTCAAGTTCAAAATAAGTACTGGAAATTTTTTTTTTTTTTATTATTATTTTTTGAAACAGACAGATTTTTGTTTTCTTTTTATCCCTACCCACCCTTATCAGGTAGTTATAAAATTGAATGCTTTATTTGTCTCTGAAATGACCACTTATTTGCAACAGAGAACTGTCTTTATTTAGGCTCAAGGGACTGGGTTATCAGTTGTAGGGTGAGGTAGCAGAAAAGAAAACTGAAACAACATAGTAAAATGGTCCCATTCAAGCCAAGTTCCTGGTTGAAAAGAATTTATATACACAGGTATAAAGATAACCTTTTTTTTTTTCGTTTGATCTAATGAAAATAAGAAAGGAGACTTTAAAAATTTTTTACTGACCCTAGTGACCTCACAATTCGAGAATTTTATTTTTTCTTGTTGATATTAGGGTATTTAAAAAGTAACTACATTTTACTAGAAATGATATAAAAGCAAATGTAAGTTAAATTTATTTAAATATTATTTATCAAAAATGCAATCACCTTCAATTTTAACAAATGCAACCACCTTCATTTTTAACAAATGCAACCCAACAAGGGAACAAGTTTTCGATTCTATATTTTAAGAACTAGTAAAGGTTTAAAAGAGGTTGGTTGATTTTGTTTCATGGCATATCAACCTCTATGGCTTATTTAATGGACTGAGTGTGTGAGCAATGATGAAGTCTTAGAGAGGATGTAAACAAGGAGGAGGCTTAGGCTTATACTTAACATCAGAAAGAGGCAACAGAAGTTCCTGGGACACATAATGAGGAAGGAGGGCCTGGAGAATCTGATACTCACGGGTCGAATAGAGGAAAAGAGAGACAAGGGAAAACAACACATACCTAGTGGTTTTAAGCAAGTGGATGACAGAACATAGTCTGGGGGAGGTGGCAGAGGGAAGTAACTTGTTGAGAGCAGCAAGGGATAGAAGGAGGTGGAGAGCCATGATCGCCTACGTCTTGAAAGGACATGGCACATAGAAATGAAAAATAATCACTGTAATTTTCATTTTCTGTTGACATGCAAAAATCCATTTTTCATCATCTTTAATGTGATACGAAAATGAAAGGTTGACATACCTAGTTAAAAATGACTTGCAGATAGTGAAATCTAATAAGAAACTCAAATTCCTTCTTTGAAACTTTGCCTAAGTAAACTCTAAAATGCACTATAATTGACACACAGTTTGATATAGAAGAAGTGATAAACTAATTATAAACAAATTTTCCTACCATTCAACTATGGTTTAACTTTGGTTGGCTGACTCATAATTCACAGTGGTGAAATACGTAATTATTTTCCGAACACTCTAACAGAAGAGCTGATAAACTAATTCTAGATGCAGTTTCCTACCATTCAACCTTGGTTCTGCTCTGGTTGCTTGATTCATTATTCATAGTGCTGAAATAGGTAATTACATTCCAAACACCTTAATATATAATTCTAGCAATATCCTCAGTAGGAATCAATATCAGTCCAAGAGAAGGCTGAACAGACAAATCAAAATAGAAGAATGTGTGTTGGTATTTAAGTTGTATAATCATTGGCACTGCCTCAATTTCTGTGACAAAATGCAGTTTTTCAAAGATTTCATTTGACTAGTCGTTTCATTTTTCTTTTTATTACAATATTCTATGGTGGAGGAATCATAGAGAAAGAATAAAAATTGGCGGTTCTGAGTTCAAATTCTTGGGAAGGAAGATAGAATTTCAGAATCTAATGATGACCGTATGATGCCAGGATTTTTTTTTCCGTGTTTCTGTTTTAACGTAGTATTTGTAACTCCTCACCGATAAATTATGAAATAAAAGTACATTTGTGTTTATTTATTTATTTAAAAAAAATAAAACTGGGGATATGTAAAAAAAAAAAAAAAAAATTAAGAGTAAGACGTTACTTCTTTTTTCAATATTAAAAGAAAGAGATGTTTTTTTGTTTATATACCCTCCGTTTTTTACTTTTATTTAAAAAACAAACCAAAAAACATTGTACGTTTAATTCATAATTTATCACTTTCTTTTTATTATTTATTTATTTCAATTCTAACAAGTGAGTAGTCATAAATGCCACTTTAACAGAAACACGGTTCGTTTTTCTTTTAACAATGTAAGAAAGATATGTCTTTTTTAAATTACGTAGTTGAAGTTAGTAGACTAAGAATTAAAAGTCCGATAAAATTAATTTAAAAAATATACTAATTTTCAATTTTCTTTTAAATTTCCGTTCGATATTTCAGGAAAAAATTGGAATGCATGTGATAAGCACCGGAATTATTTCTATCAGTGTAACCCGGATATGAGAGAGTTGTCGGGACCGGAGAAGAAGTCTCTTATATCGTGGTTTCTCTTATATCCGGGTTTGGTCTATTTTATATACATTAACACAGGCTCTAATTTGGGACCAGAGAAAATCTCTCTTATATCCGGGTTGCACTGTATAAAATTAAGAAAATGGCCGCTTTTAAGAAAATTAAGAGATGGAGATTAAATTTGACATTCCAATGTAATTTCTATTTGAAATACACCAGAATATTTTACTTACTGGAAATAATAAATAATCATTTAGCTTTCAATTAAAGCTAATGAAATCTTCAGGAATGTTTTTTTTTTTTTTTATTTTTAAAAATTCATTTTAAACTTTAGGTATCGAAAATTTATGCCGAAATAGTGGAGGTACCTAAGAAAAGTAACGATATCCGTATTAAAGCTAGACCTATGATAAGATAAAAAAAACAATAATTGGTTCACTTATTCAACAGTTCACAGACATGAAAAATCAAAGTCTGGACTTCTCACATAGGTGCTAAAAAAAAAAAAACTGTTGATTCACTAAATTCACTTAATCTAGCCCCACATCAAGCTCTTTAAAAATGTTTCAAATTTTTTTCACGCCTTTTGCTCATGTCTTGTAAAATGGGGTTTATCCCCACCAACTGAAAGCGTGTTTTGGAGACCTTTTTTTTTTCTTTGCTGGCTGGCTTTGAGCCAGGCATATCAAAGACAAAATTGGCTTCATTTTTTTGCAAAAATTATTGATGCTATTGATTTTGTTTTTTTTTCCTGAAAACTTACAGCGGACCAAAAGTGCCACCCGGCTCGGACCATCCCTCCTAGCTACGCCACTGGAGGCAGGATAAAGTTTATGCTTTACAAACAAAATCACTTCCGGAATATTTAAGGTTAAAATTCCCTCAAGATTAACAAACATGAAAATACTTCAAATGTTACGATAAAAACAGCAAAGACAAGAATGCTAGTTCAAAAGAATAATTGAATAATCTATTCTGTTGGTTGATCAGTTGTTCTTTTTTCTAAGAGCATGTCCCTCCAAGACGGAGGCAATCGTGACTCCGCAGATTTTTCAGTATTCTACGAACTGCCATTCATTTGTAGCAGTTGGCTAAGTTTAACAAATAAAATAAAAATATTTCTTAAATCCCCTGGAAAGTATCACCCTAATACCTCATTAATAATTAACACTGGCATTCTTAAGAATAAGTCAATCAGCTAACTTTGTTTCTCAAACCAGATACCGTATTTGACAGCATAAGGCGCACTTTTCTTTTTTTACTAAAAATATCTTTTAAAATTATCCTGCGTCTTAATATGTAGGTTTTAAATTTGTGACAGTAGGTTGAAATTAGCTACCTGGCAACTCCTATTAGCTTAGACCTTAGAGCAACGTTCATATATTATCATTAAAAGGCTATTATGCAGATTAAAAGTGTTATCATTGATAATATTCATTATATTAATTTCATCACGTTCAATATTAGTACTTTGTTTCACTAAAACTATATGAAATAAATGCACATATATTTGTAAAATATATTTGTTTCATTAATATTTTTCTTGCAATAACTTCTGGTTGCATTGGTATAAATACAATCAGAATTTTTATATCCTTATTATTCCACTAAGACGTTTACAAGAGGCAGGTTGTACAGATCATATAAAGCCAAAGGATATAATAAAGTTTTTATAGGCTTGTGATCTTTTTTTCCTATTATTTTTTCATTTAATTTTAATCATGGCTTGTTTAACCAAAATAATATCTCATAAATATAGCCTAGGCTGTACCATTTACTAATAATTTTACTAATTACTATTTTTTTTTCTTAATTTGCCCTGCTGAAATTGGGGTGCGTCTTATATGCCGTCAAAAACGGTACTTGGATAATTGAAACAAAAGATCAAAGACCTTGTACCAAAGCGAAAGACAATCCTACTTACACTCCACGACTACATACCGACTTCAATATTAACCCAGGAAAAGAGGGCTTCAAGGTCAGTTCTCTCTACTCTTTCACCAGAAAATGGCTGGTCTACTCCACTAACCACCAAAGAACTAATCAGGATGACTGTCTACTACTCTGTTCCAATGTACTATGAGCCACTAATTCTGTTTTGCAAGAAGAATACAAGTTTGTATTTGTATATAAAAGAAAATAAACCTTCCAAAACAATGTTCGCTAAGCGTTCATTCTTTTTGAATGTAAAAACCAACCTCTACACATTATTATGAAAAATACTGGAGTTGTTTCTCATTGCCTTCTCCGTGGTTTGTAATTTAGAATTTTCCTTTTCTTAGGCTGGTTGCCAGCCAAGGCTAGAAAACCCAATATGCCTATTTAACACACAGCTGGAGGTTGCAGGAGAAGAGATTGTTACATGCTTTTCCTAAGAACATTTTGTGAAAGCGAATAACAGACGCAACTGAAATTTGAACCTGGTTCGATGCTTTCACTTTCTATATCAGCATCTGTTAGACTACCTGTACATCATCATCAGGCTGTACTGGTGTAAAATTTTAAGAAAATAATGCAATTCTATTAAATCAGAAATTTCAAGAAAATAATTGTTTTTGAAACATTGTGGCTCAAATGAAGGATAAAAAAAACATTAGCAACATTGTTTGTAGAAATGACACTTCTCATCTTTAGAAAACCGAAAAAGGGTGATATGTGTTAAAAGGGGGTATAATGGACAGTGGCTCAAAATGATAAATCAGAGAAATGAGTTCGAATTCCAGCCATGTTCATTACATTCACTTATGCGCAAATACTCATGGGAAAAGTATGAATCCATCTCTTCTATTCAAAGATATGGGTTAAATAGTAGAACTAATATCTGGAAAAATCATTGTTATCCCTGCAAAAATTCTTAATGCAATATTCACCCGTGAAAAAATAGTATTATTTTTACAATCCAAAATATGTTTCAGTTTTAAATGAACCTAAAATGGTTGATAAGACATAAAAAAAAACAAATCAGTCAATTGTGATAAAAATTCAACTTGGATAAAGATATAAGACTGGATAATTTATAAAAGTATTATTACAAACCTATTTGTGAGAGGTGCTGAAAAGTTCTCAACCCAAGTAGGAATGGATTAAAAAAATTCTATTGTTTGCTCATATTTTGTGAAGTGAGTTGGCTCAGAAATTTTCACTTTTCAGCCCACTCTCACATATATAATAGTTAATGTGAGTAAGGGTTTCATTTTGCTACTGTAGATTTTGTTGTGTAATGAATTTCTTTTTCTGATGATATTGGATCATTGGTGAAAACATCAAGATAAAATGTCGTCTTAATTCTTTCCCATTCAGCTGGATTTTCAGTCAGCTTTACTCGTAAATATCACTGCCTAAAATCCGAACAAACATCAGATTTATTTTGGGGGAGGGTTTCTTAATTACGTTAAGAAGAACCTTTCAGGATAAATGTGCTATCATTAAAATTTCAGCTTATTAAATTTCTTTAAGATAACTTATTTGGTCGGGTGAGATTTCATTATGGATTTTGTGAGGCGTCATATTGCATATATATGTGTGTGTGTGTGTAAAATGTGTATGTATATAAATATATATATATATATATGCAATTTTTTATATATATTATTTATATATTATATATACGCGATACTTATTGGCAAGGGCTCACTATCAGTGATAGAGCTAACATATTTAGTTGGATTGATGTGTAGATCAATCAAACTAAATATATATACGCACACACGCGTACACAGACACACATACAGAGTCCGCCAGAAAAATATAATATATACACACTTTAGGAAAGGAAAAACTTTTAAAGATATTGTAATACTAAATTTATCCACATATCACAATATTAATACAAGTTATCTTTGGACTCATACAATCACAAGAGAAAAAATGGTGGCCTTCCAGACATTTATTAGTACAGTGAAAGTGTCCAGTGGGATTGCGGTACATGCATTTTCAATTTATAGTCTAATGGCCGCCAATGCAATGACATTGGTAGATAAAATAGATTAAGTTACCTTTGGACTGTACAATCAAAAGAGATGCGTAAAATGGTGACATTTGGCTTCCAGACATTTATGAGTATGGTGAACTACTGCTTGGGCAACGTTGGCCAAAGTGTTCAGTGGGGTGGCTGCACATGCATTTTCAATTTCTTGTCTAAAGTCTGCCAATATAGTCAGTTTTCTGTGATACACAACATCCTTTAGGGTCCCCCATTTTAAAGCAGGAAAAATATTGTACTACAGTAAACAATGTTATCACAATTTGATAAACCTATGAAAGACAGGTTTTTCCTTTCCTGAAGTGCGTACACATTTTATATATCTGTAGTTTAGTGCTACCAGCAAGCAGAAATAGTTCTCCTCCCGATGATGGCCATTTTGGTCGAAACTAGTCGAGGAATCTAAATGGAATAATAATAAAAAAAAACGAAAGAATGTTAATCTACAACCCAGTGTGTCTAAAGATTTTAATTTTTTTATTGTTCAATATATATATATATATATATATATATATATAAGTACAGTTCAGATGTTTGAAGTCAATTCTAGAATCAGCATAGTATGAACTTGACAGAAGAGTCATTGAAAAAAAGAATGGAATCAATTAACAAACTTATACTTTAAGAAACTTTTGCAATGAACTCCCAAAATTTATGCTGCAGTAATCAAAGCTAAAGGAACATATTTTGACGAGAGCAAAATTTAATCATAAAATGTTTTTTTTTCTTATCATAATAAAATTTCTAATAAAAAACCCACGTATAATAATTTACTCTTTTTAAAGTACAAAACAACGATTTTTGGGACCAATTTAAAAAATTATCAAAGGTGGCTTCATACTTTTATACTGTAATGTATATGTAGAATAATATAGTTAATAATGATACAACTTTTTTTTTGGATTGGGAGAGGAAATGAAAAAAAAAACCTTACTAAGAGCTACAAAGCATAGGAAGTTGTGGACAGCCATGATGCCAACGTTCTGAATAGACACGGCATATAGAAGATTGGTGCACAGGTGATTGTCATGCCTGTTCTGTATTTATATCTATGACCGAAACAAGAAAGGCCGGGTAACGCGGTCTCTTTTGATAAAAAAAAACATCCCCCAAAACATGTGTGTCACCACATGACGATACTGGGGCACGGGAGGTTATCTTCAATGATAATGTTCTTTGACGTATAGAAAGATGGGTGAAAGAAAGGGAGCCAGATAAAGTAACAGTAGCGACACGCCTTTATCGACCCGACTAACTACATCTCCCTAGGTCACTCCCTGACCTTGCTTAGAAGAAGAGTAGTAGTAGTAGCAGCGGATGAGTTCCAAGGGACCATACTACAAGGCAACGTCTTCCCAGTGCTCTTAAAGGGGTATAGTCAAGACTCAAGAGCAATGAGATGTCACAAAATGAAGTACCAACCAAGCTAATAAAATGAATTCGTTTTTTTAAGCAACATTATATAGTGGTTGTAAAAACGTTTTGGGGAGATTCCTCGCAATGTGCTCATTACATTACTTTATATTAGGTTGGTGCAAAAATAATGACGTAATAATATCGTTTTTGACGTTAAAAAATACGTCAAAAACGACATTATTACGTCATTATTTTTGCACCAACCTAATATTACAAATAAAAGAAAGTTCTCGCGATTTGTATAACATAAAATATATTTAAAAACCGCTGGAACTTTCCATCCGACCATATACGTTTCCTTATAATGTTACTTTAAGAGAAAATAGATAAATTCCAGGGAGATATTAGAACATGCATTTTTCTCCTATGTGACGTGTCCCTTCGGCGATCATGGCTCTCCACAATTTCCTGTCTTTTGCACAGTAGCATACAGAAGTCTGGTGATGCCCGGGGCCAACTCCTTGATTTTATTCCCGTAAGACTCAACTAGAGGAGAGCTACAGAAATTAGAAATGTGAGGAAGGGAGACATTTTAAATATGTAAGATGAAACATGAAATAAAGATTTTATTTCAAATTTCAAAACCTAAATTTTTATTTCACTCTTTAATTGGATGCCCTCTTGATAAGGATGCTCAGAGCCGCCATACTCTTGTCCCACATCTGCACGCTACTGCCTTTTTAGCTCTTAATAAATTTTGCCTTTTTGTTATTACACCACGTCTCTCATCTCAGAGACAACAGGTGGACTATTAGGGCGACAGAATGGAGAAGAACTAGAAAGCAGCCAAAAGCAAGATGATCTGACCCGATACCTCAACCCCACATGGTCAAGTATGGGCAGAGTTAGGAAGTGATAGAAGTCAACCAGGGTCCTTCATCTGGAGTGAAAATCTCTAGGTTTTGATATCCTTATTAAAGTTTGTTCTGTCATCCATTTATACGTGTTCGCTGGGTAGGTTTTGCGTTATTTTTCTCTTTCCTGCTTGCCTTCAATCTGTCCTGTGAGTATCAAATTTTCCAAGTCCTCTTTCTTCATTATGTACCCTAGAAATTTCAACTAGGATCTTTTCTGTTAATTCATTCTAAATATTATAGAGTTATTTATCGCAAATATTTATTCACCCCAAGAAATTATAAATTTGAAAAACCAAATTTTTTAGTTTTTTTATTAAATTTTTGGCACTCTTTTAAAATGATAAATTTTAAATTAAAATTTGTTTAGCATGTCCCGCAACAACTCCAATCATCAGGATGAAAAATTAGGGAGCTACTCACACTATGTAAGTACTAATGATATTCAAGGTACTTACAAGAAATTTTTTACAATTTAAAAAAAAAAAAGAGAAATCTGTTTTTGGCTTGTTTATTGGGTTGAGTGCTCAGAACTAGCTCAACCATGTTGCTAACATTTGGGGCGATCGTAAAGGTCAACTGAACTAGAGTGCAATGGAAGTTCCTCGCTCTGGGAGAATTTGGTGTGAATTTTATTAAATGCAAATTCTTTATATTTTTGAGTGAATTAATATTTTGGGAATGAATTAACAGAAAAAAAATCTTTCAACTTTTTCTGATGTTAGGTATAAGTGTCCTTGTAACAAAATTAGCAATTTTCAATTAGAAAAATATGAAAAGAAATTTTATACTTTCAAAACATGTTTTTAAGCGAAGAAAAAGCATTCTCATCTTACAATTCATCAGTGCAGAATTTTTCATCTAGAGAACTTTACAACGTTATCGCTGTGACAAAGTTGAGGGGTGAGTTTTCAGTGTGGGTTCAGAAAAATACTTGATTGCAACGTTACAATAACATAATCACATATTCCCCAACCAAAATATAACTTAGCAGCAATGTTGCAAGAAATTTCCGTGTTAGTCGAGAAGAGTACTGGACAATTTCTGGTACTACGCAAATGTAAGCGTGATCTTGTGTTGAATTTAACATTATGAAGGGAGCAAATAAATACATTCCTTGATGCTCACATGGACAGTCTCAAGGTCCACAACTAATATATACCAAACAGAATAGAATTTTTTAGTTAGACAGTTGGCCACCAGATGAGTAACAGGTAGCTTATCTAAAACACCACGGCCAAGAGATTCTTTCTTACTTCACAGGGTGTTTCACCATCTAACCTTGACGAAAATGATTACACGTCCAAGTGAGTGATGGATTATTTTCCACCTTGTAACCCATTTTCCACAAACAAAACGTTGCTCGCCTTTCATGACATTATCGCTATTCCATGGCAAATATTCAGAAGAAATACATTTGGAACAGAACTTCACTGCTAGGATGTACACAGGGTCGATTCACTCTCATTCCCGTTGTATTCCATTTGTAAGGACAACAAGAAAATGTTTATTTTTATATATATATATATATATATATATATATATATATAATAGGAGGCACGGTGAAGTAATGGATAGCGGCTTGGATTGAGGAATCGCAGAGCCGAGTTCCAGTCAAATCCATTACATTCACTTACGTGCTAATACAGAGACCTGGTGCACTACCTTGGGAAAGGTATGAATCATCTTCTTCTCCCTCCAGCTATGGGTAAAATAGCAGGACAGACTGGGTTCTATAGCCTTGGATGGCAACTGGTCTAGGAGAAGGACAACTCTGAATTCAAAACTTGCGGAGGGTCGTTTGGGAACCTTGTGGCACTTAGTGCACCAGGTCTCTGTATTCGTCCCTTCAAAAAGTGTGGATGATCCTGCACAAAGCCTTCACCACCATAATCAAATCTCATGTGCCGTTGTTGGGCTGTGGGTTTCCTGAAACTGATCTGTTTGACCCTCATACGTCGAATTCGACTATATATATATATATATATATATATATATATATATATATATATGATCGAAATAAAAGTATAAAATTTAATATTACAAGACATATTAAAACAATATTAAATAATAAAAAAACACAACAACAAGGGGGGAGCAACGGTTTCGCTCCCGCTCTTCAGGCTTCCACAGTAGATTCAAAATTAAAAAGAGAAATGTACAATAAAAATAGGTGAAAAAAAAAATATATATATATATATATATATATAGTTTATCCGTTATTTTATAGATATAATTTAAGTTAATGGTTTATTTTTTTTTTAATTGCATTTACCTACCTGAATTTTGGAGAAATTTTGTAGAAAACATGTGCTTCTCCGACAGGGTAAAACATATATGCCGGACTGATGTGTACTATCCCCTGAACCTCCTGACCGTAGGGGCCTCGCCTGATTAGTGGCCCCGGTCAGTGCTTTGTGACCCTCGCTATCTTATCAACATTTGCTTTTTTTCTACCTACATTTATAATTTATATACATTGAAAATTTTAAACTATATCCAACTGACTATTAAAGGATGAAAAATTTTCGCAGATTTTGACGTCACGGGTTTTTTTTTTTTTTTTTTCGTCCAAATCCATGAATTTCTTTTGCTCATGCTAAGTCTAGAAAAAACACAATATAATATTCATAATTTTTTATCCATAATGTTGAATATGTTAAAATTATTATTTTAACAAGAAAAATCTCAAGTTGACGTTAAAAATTGCCGCAAAACATTGTTGATTTATTTCAGATGGAATGATCTATTATGACGTGTCTCTAATTATTTAAGATGGAATGATCTATTATGACATGTCAATGACTAATTTGTATTTAGGTACATTGTATTTATTTTTAATCTTTCTAGTTGAATTGTTCACCTATATTAGATATGATGCATTACTGTAGATAATTAGGTTACAATAACATTGTATTTTATATGAATACTACCATATGAAAATTGAGATGTAGTGACTAGAGTGGGGAGGCCACGTATCTTAGAATCGGAGCGGGTGTCGAGCATGAGACATTTACACTGGCACTGGTTTTACCTATGTATTTCTTGTGGTTATTTTTACAGTCTTTTTTTTTTTTAATTTCTACTTTGGGTTTTAGGTTGTTATTTTGTTATATATTTAATTCTTTTTGGAGTATTTCATTCTTTTTGGAGTAGATGTGTAGAGGACCGATGGGTGAAGATGAAAAGAAAACACGTGCTAGAAGAAGGCCAAACCACAAGAAAATTGGCGGACTTGAATTAAGTCCAACTAAAGATAAAGAAGACAAACAAACAAGAAGACCTATATATATATATATATAAACAAACAAATATATGTATTAAACAAAACAATTACAAAGCACATAGACAGTTAACATTGTGTTTGTGTGTGAATATTTGTGTTTGTTCTTTGGTGAATGAAGAAAGAAGAGAAAGAGTGTGTTCGCTGAAATGAAGAAAGAAGAGAAAGAATTACCTCACATCCACGCGAGGTGGGATGCGGCACGAGGCCTGAAGGAAAAAAAAGGTCGAGGCAAGAAGTCGCCTAGTATTTATAGTATGGGGAGAGAGACCTCTGGTGATAATTAGGGAACTAAGGAGGAGGTAACTCCGACAGTTGTAACAAATTTTATACCAGGTTTTGATAAATTCTTTTCAACTGTAGTAGTTGTTATTGAGTTGATAAGTAGTACTATGTACTTTGTTTATTATTAACTAGCTTAAAGCTGCACTCCTTGCGAACCTTTAAGTTAGCTCCTGCAGAAAGCTAATTGGGCCTCTGGTCTCAAACTAAAGGGACCTCTGATCCAGCTTAGAAAACAGCAATGATAATTTTGAAGAAACAACTTTGAATTCTTCAATTCACTCCCTGGAAATTCAAAATCACTTTAAGTTAAATTGGACTTATAGCCTGAATCAGAGTTAAACTTTAACTCTGATTCAGGCTATAAGTCCAATTTGGGCTGAAAATTGGTTCTTCAAATCACAAACTCTGCGGAACTTCAAAACCTCATGCCATGAAACCTCTCACTTTAACTCTGATTCCTTGGCATTTTGAAGAAATAAAATTGATTTCCTCAATTCACAAAGTTTTGGAGATATTTTAAATTGAATTAAAAACAACATTTTTTAAATTCACAAAGTTTTTGTGCTACTTTAAACTCAATATAAATAAAATCTTTTAAAATCATTAATTATTTTCAGTTATTTTAAAAATACAATTTTTAACTGTTTAACCTAATTCGGACACAAATCGCAATACTGGATGTTCAAGCACCAGAATTTCCTGATTCCATAACGTCTATGTAGGGCAAGTGCGGCCCAAAGTTAGAGGGGTTTTAGACAGAAAAACAAACTAAACAGAATTTGCCATTTAGTTTATTATGTTTCATCATTATTATGTTTTGTTATGGTGCGATTAGTAGTTGGGTTGATCAAATTAAATGCGGCTGCGTGTTTCAAGATAATCAACATCCATACATTAAATTTAAACATCAAGGAAACAAAAATAAAGCTCAGTGAACATTAATAATATATTGTATTAACAATGGTATACAAATTTCAACAATAAGTATAAAGAAAGTTGCTTCCCTTTTTCCGTAATAAAAAAGGGTAAGTTTAGCTAATAAATGTACAAAATTGAATGTAATTTAACAAAAGTCTTAGCTTAAACACAGAATAGTTCCACAGTGTTTTATCAGTGTAGAAAGATGTAATGTTCTTGAGTGATATTAACAGGAATTAGTATGATTACTCGAAAGAGTAATAATTAAAATGTCAATATAGCGCCGTGCCTTATTTTCCAAGAATTGAACTGCAACTGGTCTTTTGGTTGATAGCGAAATTCTTTTATATCGATGGGTAGGCTCTGGATAGCTTAGCGACAGAAATATAGAAAAGATACTAAAATACGCGATTGGTCAGGAAATGGACCAATCCGTGATTTTAGAGAAAAATTCGAATTACTTGCGATGGTTAAATTGTCCTATAATAAGTATCATGTATTTATTAACCAATGAGAATTCGAGAAAATGTAGGCGTGGCACTACAGTTTTATCAAGATTATTTGGTTTGTTATTTTATTTTCAAATTCTATAAATCAACATACGTTTGCGTGGGTAATTATGTGCACATGTATGTCTGCATTGATGCTTATGAGTTTAATCCAGCGTACCATGACTACCAGAATGCTTGCAGTCTTCAGGCGGTCGGTACTGGTCTGTTCGGTGATATGGACATATACCTTTTTGCCTAATTGAAGATGTTACAGTGAGGGTATTTAGCAAATGTCTGTACTCACCAATTAACATCACCGTGAGGGAAATATACCCGTATAACCGAGGATCGAATAACTAAAAAAACCTCACTGCTAATCGAGGAGACAAAAAAAATCCCCTAAACACCGCCCCTCAAAAGTGCTCAATAGAACTGGAACCATTGAAATTTGGCAAAGGAGCATAACATAAAAAATAAATAAATAAAATAAAAATAAAAAAAAATAAAATAAAATTGCTCAACAATACCGGATGTCTGGTGTCCGCGTATCAGAGCATAATACATACGAATAAAAAGACGAAAATGAAAACTTTTCTTTACCAACGCGTTTTGCCATTGGACGGATCTTATCAAGGCAAATGTAAGGATTTTATTTTGCAAGAAGTATTTATAAACAAAAGTAAAAATATCGTTAGGTTTTCAAAATTTTTAAAATTTAAGAAACGTTCATCATATTCTTTCAGCTAACTGTTCAAAAAAGACAAACTATGGAGAATGCTAAGTGATATAATTTAATGCCTAATAAACAAAAGTGAGTAGTAAAATAAATGTTATAGAATTTCCCCTTTTGTCTTTTACTCATATTGTCTTTTTAAGATATATTTTTATTTATATCCTATTTTTTTTTAAACACACACACGCATATGTGTGTTTGTGTGTGTATTGAAAATGGCTAAAAAAGTGGTCGAAAACGCTTGGGACAACATACACTACACCCAATTTTTACAATCCCTTATCCCCAACAAAACAGAAAAATGTAAGAATATTAGAAAAGCTAAACAAAAAATTCATCAAATTTTCCTTTAACGAAACATATTTCAAAGAACGGATGCTGCCAAAATACAGGAATCCCTCGATTAGTGCAGCTAATAATGTATACATCGGTAACTATAAAAAAAAAAAACAATTTTCAATTACTATGGTGGTTAAACTGAAGAATGTTTTACCACACTAATCGAATTTTGGTATATAGACATTTTAGCACATTAATCGAGGGATGGCTGTATAACGTTTATACAGAAGAAGCACAGTGGCGTGAGTGTGTGTGTGTCTGAAAAAAAAGCCCCCCCCCAAAAAAAAACGGGAATATGTTTATTGCACGTACACACAGCATACCCAACCAAGCAAAGAAAGATAAATAAAGTATCCAAGTTCTTTACTTTAAAAAAAAGTCTAGAACGTTCTTCCTTTCTTCACTCCATCCACCTCTAACCCCTTTACTTTCCTTCTCACTGCATTTTTTTTTTTTCTTACAGACATACTTTTGTAACACATACGCAAAGAATTTGTAAAACAGATGTGAATTGGGAACAGGCATGCAAGTAAAACGGACATTTCGAAAGTATCGTTTCTATTCAAAATGTTTGATAAGTTTTGGATTTGTCGGCAGGGAGTTGGTGGGGAGGTTTTCAGGGGACGGAGTAGTTGTAGAAACTATACAGGAAGACATCTAACCCCCAACCCACAAATAAAAGAGAGAGCAAAAAAAAAAAAAAAAAAAACATGAAAGAGATGAAAAATGTTTTAGAGGAGAGAGAGAGAGAAACGTTGCCAAAGGTGGCCGAACAAACTGGATTTGGATGCTTCCCATTTGGTTATAAAAGTAGATGTAAGATACTAACCATACGAGAGAGCTGAATCGAACCCACAAAATAAAAATGAATGAAGTTGGAGTTACAAAACTAAAAGCTATTTAAAAATCAATTCTTGGGTTGATTTGCTTGAGTAAAGACCTGCATTGTAGAAATGGCAAGATAATCTGATGTTTGACAGAAGCTGGTAGAGATTATATACAAAAGTAATAAAAGTGGAAACGATTCACTGGATTTAATTGTTTCTACACTTCGCACACAACAGTAGAAAAATGGAAAATGATTTGACTTGTCTGTTTAATGGCATATCAACTCCTTATGGGTCATTTAATGCCAAAAGTAAATTTTCTTGGGAGCTTGGAAGTAATAAAAATATGTTATTCTGCTTTCATTACTGAACACATGGCAGCTTTTGTGCATATACAGTGTAACCCGGATGTAAGAGACCCGGATATAAGAGAAACCCGGATATAAAAAACCCGGATATAAAAGAGAAACCCGGATATAAAGAGAGATTTTCCCGGATATAAGAGAGCCCCGGATATAAGAGAAACCCGGATATAAAGAAACCCGGATATAAGAGAGATTTTTCTGGTCCCAAATTAGAGCCTGTGTTAATGTATATATAATAGACCAAACCTGGATATATAAGAGAAACCCGGATATAAGAGATTTTCTCTGGTCCCAAATTAGAGCCTGTGTTAATGTATATATAATAGACCAAACCCGGATATAAGAGAAACCCGGATATAAGAGAGATTTTCTCTGGTCCCCAAATTAGAGCCTGTGTTAATGTATATATAATAGACCAAACCCGGATATAAGAGATTTTCTCTGGTCCCAAATTAGAGCCTGTGTTAATGTATATATAATAGACAAACCCGGATATAAGAGACTTCTTCTCGGTCCCGACAACTCTCTTATATCCGGTTACACTGTACATATGTTTGCAGGAATATGATTGCTAATGACAGTGATATGTGTTTTGTGAAGTTATATTTTGGAATACTGTTTGTTTTAAGAAATTGTAGAATATTGTATGGATTAAATGTCATGAAAGTTCTTTCATCTTAGCTATTTGGTAGTATTTTAAAAGTGTGAAGTCGCTACAATTTGTTAGTATGTGCATATTGTTGGTAATTTTTTTATATATAAAAATGTATTGCTGGTATTTTTACTATAAAAATTCATTATTATACTTTCATAGGGTTTTAGTTTTCATTGGGGGAGGTGTTCACTATTTACCCATAGCTGCTAAAACCCTGGGTCAGGGTGGACCTGGGAACAACAACAATTAAGTGGTAGTTCCTCGCACCACAAAACCTCCAGTCTCCTGATCAGAGACCTTGCTGCCAGTTTATCATCATACTCAGGACTAAAAATGGAAAATACTCAACAAAAATTTGTGACACACATGGAACGTAAATAAACAATCAAAATAGCCAACTTGTTGGTTGACATTGAATGATTAATGATACAGCTTTAAATTCTAATTAATTTGCTTTTTTTTTTTTTTTTTTTTTACATACTAACTTCCTTGAGAACAGCAATCATGGCTTTCCTTTTCATATCCATAAAGAAACTATGCACTGCTACGAGAGTTCCTTGGGAAAATGTTGGGATTGATTCCCATAGAGTTGATTTCAGAGTTTCACTTCTCTGAGACCAGGAACATTTGTACTTGTTCAACAGAGCCAGCCTCTTATTTATACTGCAACCATGCTGAGCAGACCGTAGTTAGTTTCAACAGTCTGTATAAGGCCAGTATATTCAAACCCTTGGTCACAATGACTTGCAACTTTGTGGTAGCACAACCATCGATGGTTCCCAAATATTTTTTGTTTACCCAATTTCACTCACAAGGCTTAGGTCAACCCATGGTATGGTTCTCAGGTATGTTCCACATGTTGGGATTACCTCAGCAAATCACCTTCTTGACAAATTGTGGTAAGATTCAAATATCAAAACTAAAAGCGAAAGTTCTAACCACTCAGCCACATACTCATTGACAAACTTAGTAAATACCTAAATATCAGATGGTTCCTTGTAGTGTAATGGTTAACAAGCTACATACTTTTGTAGATGATTACTACTGCTGTTCTTATTAGATGCTTTACATTCACAGCCTAAGTTGTATAAACAGCATTTATATTCATTTACTGTTAAGTCTCTTGAGAACATTAGAATAATCACATGTTCAATCCTTACCATTTGCTCTACACCTGGAGCCTTGTGCCAGGGAAGCTTAATATGTAGAAGTGAAAAAAAAATACATAGAATGAAATATAAAACTAAAATTAAAGAAAATAAAACTCAGCTGACAAAGTAAAGTCTCTCCAACATCTTGTGACAGCCCAAACAGGAGTTCCTTATTTTAAAGTTCTCTGTGTGCTTATCTCAAAGATGTTGGCAAAAGGAATGGTAAGACTGGAGAAGGGTCTGTGAAAGAAGCCAAGAACAGTGGGGGGGTATGTGTGTGTGTGTTTGTAGGGGAGATAAGATTATGAGTTGGGAGTATAGGGATGAACAGAAGAAGGTTATGATGTCTTCTGGGTCACTGCTAATGGATGGATAGGTCAATGGAGATAACAAAGCTTTGGATAAAAACAGAACCATTTCAGAAGTTACCTTTTCTGTTTATGTGTTCACAAAAGCTTCTATCTCTTGTCACTGTTTTCACATTAGTTAAAAACATGACATTTTCATTTTGTGGCATTTACCAAAATTATTCTGATTTAAGAACACAGGAAATGTGTGCCAGTATGGATAATTTTAATGATTTTACATTTTAGAACATACATAGCATGAATTAAAAGCAATGTGGCTGATTTCCCAAGAATGTCTATCCTAATTTCTGAGATGAAGAGTTTTGATTATTTATATTCAAACTCAGGGAAGTTTTGTCCAACACTGCCAGATGTTACAAAACCCAAATATTAACCTAAGATTTCAAGTTGTGTTCTTAAATAGCCCCATCAGATCCAAACTCCCATGTCAGGCATAGTGTCATTCAGAAATGTCTAAAGTATCAGTTAGATACAATGATGTTCTCAGATCAATGATTAAAAATGGCTTCAAAAAGCAAATGAATCCTTTAGGTCTTAAAGAATCTTATAAACTTGTGTAATAAAATCACAAGCAAGAGGACTATCAAATGATAAACATCACATTACTTGATTGATTGATATGATTTTTTATGGCTTATCAACCCTTTGTGGGTTATTTAAAGCTTGTCTTTCCTTTCTTTAGTTCATATGACTGTTACACTCAGCCAATACCTCATAAATAATGCACTATTCTGTTTTGATCGCGTGGAAAAAAGGGAAAAGAAATTACTCGGTTTCAGTGAGAAAATTAACAAAACAAAGAAATGGAAGATAAAAGTGTTTAACAGTTGTTTCAGTGAAATGGAAAAAGTTATCAATTTCAAATTTTTTCATTTGTATCCACTTCTTAAAATGACGACTGGCATTCATATTTATGTTTGTTATTGCAATATTTTCTTAAAGTTGTTAAGCTCAAATATTTAACTATGTGATAAGGGAATTTCTATGGATATTTTATTGTTGTTGAACTTGCCATGAGCTTACTCAATCATTAATTTAAGAATTAGAATAGAAAAACCATGAAATTTAATGGGTTAAAACTAGTATATTGTTATTAATATAAACTTCATGTTTTATATATTGAGGATATTTAGTGGATATCCATATTTGAGTAGATATACATGTTCCTTTTGTAACAATTTAATTAACATCTGTCAGCCTGGGAATTTGAGTCTTAAAAAATGTGCCTTTCACATTTGGTTTATACTGGGGAAACTGCCTTTAAGTTAGGTGTGCTTATATATGTATATAAAAAGCATTCAATAGATTTTTTTTTTAATCCAACATTATTTCTTATTACTATAAATATTATATTTATAAGATAAACATTTCTTTGTAGAATGTCTATCAGTCTAGAGATTGAAAGTCTTAATAAAGAATATGTGCCTCCTAACAGGAATTAAAGCTGTACTGGGAAGCCACTTTATGCTAAGTGTGCTTTTACTGTTGAGCCCTGAAAAACCATTGCATCTCTCAGTGGGGCTTTTTGAAAGTTCCCAACAAGAGATGCACATTTTCTAAGTAGGGTAACTCATGGTGTCTTCTGGTTTTATGGTAAAGCATGCAGGTTACAGTTTTATGCTGAGTGTCTCTGTATCTTCAACATTTTTTAATGTAAAACTGTAGTTAGCGTTCGTTGTATTTCTCCACTGCCTTCAAATTACCCCAATGTACATAAGTCTAACATTTCGTAAAATACATCTATTTGATGCTTTAGTACACATCATCAGTGATGTTTGTAGCCAAGGTTCATTAAGGGTTTGGGGTCTTTCAACATCATACCTCTCTCTACAGTGACCCTGCCGATACTGATCGGGTATCAACTTAATGTACCTTCCGTTAGCTACAATTTTTTTCCTTTTTCCAAAATACACACCATGCAACTCTTCTTGGCAATTAATTTTCCAATCCCAGACAACTTCTGGTTCACCAGCAATGTGTGCTCTTCCATAAAAAAGGAAGCAAACACAGCCACAATTTCTATCTGATCAGGAATATGGTGGCATGCTTGGCTTGAAGAACATCATTGATAATACCATTATTAATATGAATGAATTCCTTCTTGGAAAGAAATAAAGAAACACGTCACTTAAGTTTTTTTTCTATTTTCTCACTCACTTATGCAACCATATTGACAGGGCTGGCATGTACTACCTCCGAATCTTAAGCTTGATTGGGGGCCCTGGGCAGTGCTTTGTAATCTTCACAATCTCATCATCATTTTCTTTTTTCTACCTACATTTATATACATTACAAATTAAACTAAGCATAAGTGGCTATTAAAGGATGAAAAATTTTGCAGATTTTGACGTCATTCTGATTTTTTTGTTGTTCCTCCATTAATTATTTTTACAACAGGTTTAAGCATGACATTAGTCTTCTGTGCCTTGCCAGCCATCTGCCTTAAGATTTAAGATTCAATTTATTTTTGAATTAGAATTCATTAAAGAAATATTTTCAGAATCTTAAATATGAAAAATAATACAATAAAACTAATATTTTCTTTTTTATTACAACTGATATACTTTCTTAAAAAACCTTTTTTAATCCTAAATAAAATAAAAAGTAATAACAAAAAAAAAAAAACAATATTTTCTTTACCTCAAGAAAATATCGATTTTATTAAATCATTTTTTATTTTCCTTAACAAATGATTTATTTTATTAAAGTAGATATTTTCTTAAAGATAATAACAGTTTTATTGTATTTTCTTATTTTGGATTAAAGAAAGTTATTGTTCATAAATAGTAAATGTGTTGACAAGGTAATATTTACTCATAAAAATGCAGTATATATTTACAAGGTATTCCTTTATTATTAATTTTTATGTTATATACATTTAATTATGAAAATATTATTAGATAATTTTATTAAAATGATTATAAAAATTATAAGTAAAATCAAAACTTCAAACATAAAATATAATTTTAGTAAATTTTCTAATGTATTTTGCTTTTATCCGTTTTTCAACTTTATAAATGGTTTGTTGTCTGGTTCTTCAAAAAGAACACCTTAGGTTCCTTTTATTAAAAACAGCTATTTGTTATAAAATTAATGAATGAATAAGTACAGAAAATTTCATTAAAATCAAAATTCGCTTAATTTAAAAAAAAAAACTTGATGCAAATGGATGCAAGTTTGCGTCTTGCTAGAGGTCACGTTTTCTATAAGTTTTCCTCATTGGGCAGGGCAGTAGATGAAATAAATACTGTTTAAAATAAAAATGAAACAGTTACTCAAATACAGGCATTCACTAAAAATTATGTTCGAAGTAATATATTACGAATTTCATTAATTACAACTGACAATGACAAGATTTTATAGTTAAGATTTGTATTTAATTTTTCTTGTGTTCTTATAATTTTCTCCTTTTCTGGACATAAATTATTTATGCAGAAATTTTCTGAATGTTTTGTATGTCTGACTGCTTTCGGCTATACTTTTAGCTATTATCAGGGATGATTTTATTTTTACTTTTAACTGAATGTATGGATGGTTTTATGTATGTATCTAGAGTTATAGGAATTTTTTTTATTTTCTAAACACAGTCAACACATTGTGGCATAGTTGATCTCATTGAGTGCTGAATTTTTCTTTTTTATTAATAATGTTTCCAATATTTTTAGCCTTTTTTAACATGTGGATTTGTATTATCAATGAGTATGTTATGGATAGAGTTTAGTTTCCATGTGTATTTAAGTGAGACCTAACTGAGCTGTAATCAGAGAGATGTAATGTGAGTCCTCTTGTTAGGGATGTTGTAGTATATCCAAGGTGTACTACTAATAAATATACATTTTTGTTCCTCACTGTTGAGGAACAAAATGTATACTTAATATTAGTATAAATTTTAACTCCATTAATTTACATTGAGCAGTGTTTTATTACCACCAACACTCACTGTGCACTATTATATATATATAAATACAAATATAGATAACTATACTCATTTCGAAAAACCCTCGAATTTTTGATTTGCCAATAATCAAATCAACCTCGAGGGAAAAAAAGGTTTTAAAAAAAGAAAGAGCTAGAAACATAGAGAATCTGTCGAAAAATCGCACAGATACAGGTTTGAAGCCCAAAAAAAAACTAACAAAAGAGCTCAATACAAGCAGATCTAGAATAAACCTAGTGAGGCCAGACAAACCTACCTAGGTTTTCACCAAAGCGGATTGTCCAGAAAGCGCTTTCCTGGCGATCATTAGTTAGAAAACACCTAGGTAATTTAATCTATCTCTAAACTATATATATATATATATATATATATATATATATATATATATATATGAGTAATCAGTTTCACCCTATGCAAGGTAGTAAAGACACTAAGACACAAGGGGGTTACTGAGTGTGGAAGAATTAGGAACAGAAACATTAATAATAAGCAGGTAGAAAATAACAGGAGGATAGTAGATAGCGATTAACATTGCATTTAAATGTTTGCAGATTTAAGTTGACTGGAAAGCATGAAGCTGGAAGAGAGTTCCACAAGCAAGAAGTGTGAGAAAGGAAACTGTTAGCATAGAATGATACATCTAATCAGCTCAACTGTAGATTGATGAGATCTCAATGCCAAGCTAGTACTGCACTTAAATTCTAAAAGTCTAGGTACCATAGTGAAAAGCTCACCTAAACAACTACCATAAAAGTATTTATAGAAAAGATACAGAGAGCCAACCTTACAGCAGTGGGAAAGTGACTGAAGCTGAGCCACCAGATCAGGACTGATAATATTGCTGATTCTTTGGATTTTATCAAGTAACTCTAGGTAAATAACAGGGGCCCCATACCATATGTGGCAGCAATATTCTAAGCATGGGTGAAAGGCAGACTTATAGATATGTGTGATAGATTCTAGTGAGAAAAAAAAAATATATTTTTACCGCAATTGTCAATGAAGGCATGTCTATGTTGTGGTTTATTTCAATAACTCACCCACCTCCTTCCTCTGAGATTACTTTTCTATCTAGCATAGATATAACATTTAATCAGTTAATCAAGATATACCCACAAGTCTATTTTCAATTCTGACCTTATGTCCTCACCCCTTTAACTTTTGGAAAAGAGCTAACACTGTTTTTAAATTTCCTTAAAAATCATTTAATCCCCCAGTTACTTACCATTGCCTGAAAAAGTACAATCATAGTATTGAAACATGAAAGATTTTGTATAGTGATTTAAAAATGTTTTTATTATAATATCTTATAATAAAAAATATAATAATAATAATAATATATATATATATATATATATTTTTTTTTTTTCATACATATATTATCATATTTTTTATAAGATATTATAATAAAAGCATTTTATTATATATATATGTATGTAAAGAGAGACAGAGCAATGAAATGAAAGTTTTGGTGCAATTGTTCAAGACCTAGAAACAATATGTCAGATATTCCACAACTTAATATCAAAATAACTGACTCTATTTTGTAATTTTCTTTGCTCAATTCTTTGTTTTTTGCCTCCACAAAGTAAATGGCATCAAATCATTGACCTTTGTGTCCATTTGCAGTCAGTTTCGTTTCATCACACAACCAACTCAATTGCCTTTTTTCTCTTTTTAATTTCCATCATGATGTCTTACTCTGTAATTTCTTCCTCGGCAATGTTGCACTGCTAGTCATGTACTCCATTTGAAACTCTGTCATTAACAAACAAAAGCCTAATGGATGGATGGCACCAGAAAAGGGGCAATTTCTTTAGACAGCAGAAGAAATGAGCTTAATTAACCTCTCTTATGTGCAGTACTTGAGACAAAAACAAGCTATCACTTCACTATAGACATGCATGTGACTATTCCCAAAGAAACTTTTGTAACATGATATATGTTATAAATTATAAAAATAACATTTTTTTCAAAGAAAAAGAATTTATTCTCTACATAAAGAACTTTAATTCACTGAGAAATCTGCAGAGGAACCTCAATGTGGTATAATGATTAGCAAGTTTGTCTTGCTAGAACAGTTACGACTGAATAATAAGTTCGACCCTGATTGACTGCTCCATTCTTTCGACTTTCTGCCACATCTAATGTTTAAAAAATCATTGGGCACTTTGACATGGTATAATGGGTAGCAAGCTTGTATTGCTAGAACAATTATGAATTAGTAGTGAGTTTGATCCTCACTGGGTGCCTCATACTTTCGGCATTGTGCCACATCCAAGCTACGCTTAGAAAATCCCCATATGGGCACCTTGATGTGATGTAATGGCTAAGCAAGATTGTCTTGCTAGAACAATTATGACTTAATAGTGAGTGCTCCATACTTTCCAGTTTGTGTTAGGGTTAGAAAATCATTGGGCACTTCAATGTGTTATAATCGTTGTCTTGTTAGAAGAATTGTGACCGAGTAGTGAGTTTGATCCTCACTGGGTGCCCCATACTTTTGACCTTGTGTCACGTCTAAGTTATGCTTAGGAAATAACCACAAAATCTGCCAAAGATTAGACATAAAAATGTATCTATGAAAGTGCTGAGTTTGGATAACTGAATTATATTATTTTATGAAAGCATAAATTTCAATTTTATAAAATTACCAACAATACATTTTATCTGTAGTTGAAAGCATACAATTATGTTTAAAATATATTTAGTTGAAGCCATAAAATTGTATTCAAAATATTTCAATTTGGGCATAAAATAACCCCTAGATGTTGATATGCCCCTAAACAAAACAACCAACCAATTCCTGTCAGAGGACACATATCTTCTATGATATTTCTTGGACATTCAGGCTGGTAAATGTTGTTAATACTGTTTATTATAAACAGAATATTTACTTAAATATTTGTGTCTATATAAATAACATATAACAATAAAATATATTAGGATAGTTGTCAGATTTAGTCCATTTCATAATATATATATATATATATATTATAATATCCACAAGTAGACTTTGAACAGTCCTTGATTAAATCAAGAAGGGATTATCTGTAAAATTATGATATTTGCTCAGATTTTGGGTAGTGGGTTTGCTCTAAGAACTTTTACCACCTCCTCAAGTTACCAACAATTTCTTTTTTTATGGTGTATTCATACATTTGTTTTCAAAAAGTGAGAGCCAAAAACTTTCATGCATGCACTTAATATGTGAACATGCATATAGACACATATACACTGTGTGCCAAATTATTATTGAGATAACTTTTTTTTATAATATTTCAAAAACTGTCCAATCAATTCACACAAAATTTTCACACAATATTGGCAACATTGACCTGTGCAATCACTGAAATTATCGTACTGATCTGCGCAATGTAAACAAACTGGCGCCATATTTGTTATCAGCACGGTGATTTGAGCGTGCCAAATTATTAGAAATTTATTGGCAATTTTTAAAAATCTTTCAATTGCATCTCCAGGTGCAACTTCTTAGGGAGTATTCACACCCAGTCTCAATATTCTTGTAACAAGTAATCTTTCCACATGTCATATATAAGTCAGATGTTGTCTGCAGCATCTGCGTAAACACAAATCTACTAGATACTTCAATTTTGCATATAAGACCTCAGGGATATTTTTTATTTTAGCTATGAATGTTTTTTTAAGGGAAATAAGTTAGTCTTATATGCTGTCATATGAAATAGAAACATGGAAAAATGACTGCAGATGGGTTCCTTTTTGTCATAGGCTTCTGTAGCAGAGTATATTATATACAAAATTTCAACATTCATAGAAAGTTGCAATAAAAAGCAACAAGATGAAGACAAGACAAGCCAAAAATTAATAATTGTAATATTCATATCAGAATTTTAATAAATACTGATTTTGGCTTATTTTCATTCATACTTTCTTTAGTCTTATTCTGATGGACAATTTATCTGGCTGGATACATTTCCTGCCATATGTATGAGGTTTGTCTGAAAATTAACGGGACTGGGTATGGTGTGTGAGCTATGGGTGAAAGAGTGATAAGCAGATCGTGTTATCATCTAACATGATATCTTGGGAACATATAACTGTAATCTTAACTTTCTGCAACCATTGCATTTTTTTTTTCACATGCTTTAGTGGCAGGACAAATCATAGCTGCTTCATCATGACAAAAGGCCTGCTCACAACGTCTTGCGCATCTGGCAATTCCTGGCTGTGAAGAACATTGCCATACTGGAACAACTTCCCTATACATCTGTTCTTGCTCTGTGTGACTTTTTTCTTTTCTCCAAGCTCAAGGGAATCATCAAGGGTGCCATTTTCAAGGCATGGAGGCCATCAGGAGGGTTGTAACAATGGAATTAAGGGACATTCAAAAAGAATCCTTCCAGAAGTGCATAAAAGTGTGGCAGAGAAGGATGGAAAAATGCATTAGACTCAAGGGGGTTTACTTTGAAGGGGAACCATGTAGATAGTTTGTTGTTTTAAATTGAAATAAATTGTTTGTGACATCAGTGACATTACTTATCAGACAGACCTTATATCTCACTATAGACAACATCTATAGTGTCCATTTTCAAAATACCCCCCCCCAAAAAAAAAAAAATTTAAAAAAATCAGCAATATACACAAAGTAGCACAATACACAAGAATTTTTAAATTTGGGGCTATTTAAAAAAAATTCTGTACAAGGCCAAAGAGACTCTCAAGGTAGAGATTTACTGTATGGTGTTGTATGAACATAAAAAGGACAAGAAGTGAAATTCAAAAGAGATTATGTTGGAAAGATAATGGTTAATTCTAGACTTGAAAATGCCAAGATCATAATGATCAGGAAAAAATCCTGCCAAAACAGCAGTCTGAGTGGAACTTCCTCCTTACTAATGGAATACAAAGGGAATGAGGATGATTCTCCCTTGTGTACATGGCATGGCAGATCCTGATTGCAAAAGTCAGTGCTGGTAGGACTAAGGAATGTAGCTTGTCTGAATACATACCACACAAATAGCGATAGACTAGCAAGAGACTCACAACATTTCTATGGGAAAGAGGTTGTCAGGTGGAAAATAATCCATCACTCAAAAGCTGTATAGACACTTCTGAACTCAAAACAGGCAACTGAGGACTGGGCAGCTCCAGCCCAGATATGGCATTGATATTCCATTTTTGGTATGACCTAGTTCTTGTAGCATATAGTATGGGGAATCAGATGGATTGTACAGGAGCAGTACAATAAACCAACCATTTATCCAGTATTTTTAGCAATAGATTGTATATATGAGTTCCTCTTAAAAGCCTGGAAAGAGTTTGAGTCCCAATAAATGTTGAAAGCAAAAAGTCTCTTTGAGAGAAGACCCATCCCACATGATATTTAAAAGTTCATGGTCTTCTCATTGGGGTTGGAATGTCACTAGTTTGGTTTTGGTTGTATTGAATTCTACAAGAAAAGAAACAACTTCTCTTAAGACTTGGACTCATATTGAGGAATCTCATCTTTCATGGATGATGCACTAATCAGTTCAGCCAGGAAAATTTTATGCCTTAATGGTACTGTTATATTCCATGCTAATAGGAATATATACTTGACAAACATGGTGGATAAAATAAGTAAAGGTTTATTGTAAAAACCAGTACAATAAGAATAAAGGTAACAGTTGTGTACAATCATTGTAAGTCAATCCAGTTGTGAGTGCTACTATTGGAAAGTCGGTAGTTCTCGTTTAAGTCTGAGTTGTACTCAACAGATCCCAGCTAGTCAATATTTACTAGCCCCCCAACGAGGGTAGATGTCGCACAAGGCCGAGTTTAACGTGGGTTTTCCGAGCCCGTAGGCTTGACCAAAAAATGCCCATAGAACCTGCATAAACGGGATCAGGTTGGTCAACCTCCCTGAATGAGACTCTGCCCTTTGGCAGATCCTTGTCTGGGTTCCTCTCTGCACGAAGGCAGAGAGTTTGACCGTCTAGCTGGAACAGATCCCAGCTAGACTCTGTAGTCCATTGACTTACAGATACATATAGGTAGCTACTATCTATAGTGTAGTCACTCATGGGGGTGACAGGTTATTCCATTACATCAGGTACAAAACTGCATTCATATTCTCATTTATTTATTAAAATTGACTGCATATTAAACACTTATATTATTTAACAAATGTTTGGACCTTATCTCAAAGACAACAATGTGTCCTTTTTGAAATGCATTCAGCTTCATCTAACTTAATGACTTTGACTTTATAGCGTACTTAAGCTCTAATTTTGAGGTGTCAAGAGTTAACTGGGTTCTCTCTTATTCATAATAATACCAAATTTCAGAATTTCTGATAATTAATTCAGGGTATAATGATAAACTACATCCGGCAGTAAGACATGATTGAGAGATTGGAGGTTTTAAGGAGCTTGAAACCACTTCTTAATTGCTGTTGTTCCCAGATTCACCCTAACCTGGGGTGGTAGCACCTGTTAGGATCCCTGCTATGCACAGTGACTCCCACCAAACAAAAACAATCACTATGAAAGTATAAAAATACATTTTTATAGAAAAAATGCCAGTAATAAACACATACTAACAAATTTTAAGTGACTTCACCCAAATCTGTTCAAAATACTAGCAACCCACCAACATAAAAGAACTTTCATAACATTAATCCATATAATATCTTACAATTTCTTAAACTGAACTGTATTCCAAAATATAATTTCAACAATATTCCATAAAAATAAAACATACATATCACTGTCACTAGTAATCGTGTCCACACAAACATGTACATGCACAAAAGCTGAGTATCATCTACCATGTATTCAATTGTGAAAGCAGAATAACAGCATATTTTTATTACTTCAAAGCTCCCAAGAAAATTAAATTTCAGCATTA
>CAHIKZ030000155.1:450000-457500 GCA_903632075.3 Acanthosepion pharaonis
TGCTGCCTCTTGGCTGAATTAGTTGTGAGTTTTTCACCAATGCCAAGGGTTGGTGTTTGAGTGTAGGTAAAGGCGAGGATTTTGAATACTGAATACCTCTTTACATTTGGCCTTATACCATACAAAGTAAAACTTAGTAAATACTCTATATTTTTGTTTTTCTATAAGGACACATGGCACAGTGGATAAAGGCATTAATTAGATCCAGTGACAGGACCCAAAGAGTGTGAGTTCAATACCCAGTTAAGGCAGTGGAGAACTTGGAGAGAGGAATTAACAGGAGATAACTGACAACTGACATCCATTAAAACATGGCACATGGAATTAGAACAGTCTACCCCAGTAAGCGAAAAAAAGGGTTAAGTTCAACATTCCAACCACCTGAAGAAGCCCGGAGTGTACAACTGCTGAAACGTTGTAATAAATATGGCGACAAAGATGAGGACAATAGTCCGAATAATGTAAATAGTGTACATAATACCTCATCTCAGAAATATAAACAGATTTTTGTTTTTATTTCACTTAAATAACAACAACAATCTTATTATGAAATATATTAATAAGAATATAAAAAACATATTAATAAGAAAAACAGGCCTGCCTGGTGAGTAAGCTACATATTTCTCAGTTGTGTTAGAGATTGGTGTTTGAGATTAAATAAAGGCCAGGATTTTGAATTTTGAGTTTGCAAGACATCTCTTAAATAAGTGCAATGCATTCTTCTTAAACCCCATGTTCACTCTGCCATACTTAGCTAAAGTTAGTAAATAGTAAGGTTTTATATTTTTGTGTTTTCATTTGAATAATAATATTATTAATAATAATAATAATAGTCAGGCTAGTGACAACCAAAACACTAAATATATTAATAACAACAACAAATGTGTCAGAGGTTAGGGTTTGAGCCAAAGCAAAGGCCAAGATTTTGAATGCTGATTTCCAAGGCTGGCAAGCCCTCCTCACTGTGAGAATTTGTCTAATATAATCTTCCTCTTCTCTTTTTCCTCTATATTTGACCTTGTGCTAAACTCAGTAAATATCAAGTCTCTATACTTTTGTGCTTTCCTTTAAATAGTACTGCTACTAATAATAATGGTCACAATAATAATAGTAACAAACAGAATAGTAAAGATATTAATACAAACAACAGAGGTGTCAGAGGTTGGTGTTTGAGATTAAGTGATGGTCATAATTTTCTATGTTGATTTTTCTCCATTGAAAAAATTTGCCTGATATAATCTGCTATTTTCAAATTTTGTCATATTTGGCTTAATATACACTGTAAATATTAGGCTTGCTTCTGAGTTGAAACATTGATGAATTTACAACCTGTACCAGATTGATTTGTTTTTTTTTATCAACGCATTGTGGGTTATTTAAAGCCAAAACAGATTTTGGATCGTAAGAATAATCCTATTTTTTGCAGATGAATATTGCATTAACAATTTTTTGAGAATAACAATGATTTTTCCAGATACATGTCCTACCTACTATTTAACCCATAGCTGGCAAGATGAAAGGGATTCATATATTTCCCAAGTGTATTTGTGCATAAGTAATTGTAATAAACTGACTGGAATTCAAACTGAGCTTTCTGAATTCTTATTCTTAGCCGCTATCCATTACACCACCCACACATTCACTAACCAGTGCCAGATGCTGGTGTTTAAGGCCAAGTAAAAATCATTTTGTAAGATTGGTTAAACACTTCTTAATGTTTGGCATTATGCCATACAAAGCTAAGCTTATTAAAAAAAACATGTCTGATTACATTTTTTTTCTCTTCAGGTAAACACCTTCCTTCCTTGGAATCAATTTCAACATTACCAATGGTCATAAACATGAATATATCAGGTTTCCTTGCCAAAGAATCAATGTTTTTTCTTTGTTTTACAAAAGTATTTCAGAGTTTATTCATTTTATAAGTAGAGAACCAACTTCAAATTCTGTTAAATTCACTTTGGAATAAATGTTCTTCGGGAGGGTCTAAACATATCTCTTCTTCCTCTGCTCCAGCTATGGATTAAATAAAATTGTAGACCTTGCATATTAGTCAGACCAAGAAAAGAAAAACTTTGAATTCAAAACTGTAGAGAAGGCAGCAAGAAACCACTCGATTATCTTTCCAAAGAAATCATGGCAATTCACAGATGATAAAGAAAAGGAATCTGTGGAGAGCCATGATCAGCTAGATCCTAAAGAGATATGGAATTTTAAACATTCATCTTCATCATCATTTTCTATCTGCTGTATCCCTACAGGAAATAGGAAATCATGGTTCTTCACAGCTTTTTACCTCATGTGCCTCTTATCAATTTTTCTCCCTTTGTTAAAGCCCCACCCTGCCATCCATTCACATAAGTTCATAAGGAACATGAGACATTGCTTTCCCCTATCTCTCTTGCTTTCAGTATACCCCATGAGGGTTAAGTTTTCCAAGATCTCCTTTCTTATCATGTGTCCAAGGGATTTCAGCTCTCTCTCTCTTCCTGAGTTTGAGTAGAAGTGTTCTTTCTGTTGGCATTTTCTTCTGTAGAACCACATTTCTGCTGCTTCTAGGTTTTTCCTCATCCTATATATATATATATATATATATATATAAAGAAGATGAAGAAATATAGTCTTAAGGCGTGCTATATTTATGGGATAAAGTGCTCAATATCAGAGATAGAGCATGTGAATAAATATAAAAGTGAACATAAAGTCAACACTTAGTTTCATGCTATATGCAATCGTCAGGCCATTGGCCTGACGATTGCATATAGCATGAAACAGACTGTTGCCTCTAAGTGTTGACTTTATGTTCACTTTTATTTATTTTTATATATATATATATATATATATATATATATATATATATGTGTGTGTGTGTATATATATATATATATATATATGTGTGTGTGTGTGTATGTGTGTGTGTGTGTGTGTGTGCATATATTTGTGTATTTAGGCAGCAATCCTTCTTCCATGCATGTTTCATTGAATACGACAGACAAGGTGCTTTGATTTATTTTTTTATTTCTCATGTGATCTAATATTTTTTTTTTTAGAGGATAAATTATATAAAAACTGTCCACTTCTTCTTTCACTTTCTTTTCTAATTTTAAGTGTAGATTTTTACTTTTATTATTTAATCTTCTTATTGGTTCATTATATTATATATTAGATGATAAATATTAATTGTTTTTTTCCTTGTAGATGGGAATTAAATACATTTTTAATTTAAAATATTTTGATTTAAATGCAGATGTTAAATGAGATTCTTCATCCTTAAATATAATCATTTCAATATATTAATTTTCATATTTTTCTCATTATTTTTTCTGATATATTGTTTATTTTAATATATCTTTAATTCTGAATTATCTCCCTTTCATATAAATGGGTTTATCTCTTTATTTAATATAATATTATTTGTGTTAATAGATTTATGGTTTTCTTTAAGTCTTACGTACCTTCTGATTGCTGCTATGTATAAAATAAATAGGCCATTTCTTCTCCCTTTCTCCTCTGACCACCCCTCATATCCAGACCTACACTACTTCTTTCTTTTTATTTGCTTTTTTTTTTCCATTTTCTTCCCTCTGTCTGGCCACTTTTATTTCAATAATTTATCATCCATTCACTGGTTTGAAAAATTCCTGTAAATTTTATTTCAATTTACAAGGTGAACATGATCATTAACCTAATGTAATCTTAATTCCTGTTGTATGAAATATGTTGCTCTGTTTAATTAAAACACTGAGCTCTATGTGTGAATCAGTTTTAAAATTTTATATTGTATTAATAGGATTCACTTGGATTATATACCAACAGATTATTACCTGTATATATATATATATATATATATATATGTATGTGCGTGCATGCTTGTGTATGTGTGTGTATGTATGTATATATATATATATATGAAAATTTCTCTGATTTAACCAGTAGAGAAGAATATTTATGAATAAAAATGACAATAGGAAAACTGGTAATTGCTATTTCGTTTCATCCAATGTGGACTTTATCATTTCGGGTATTTTGCTTTGATAAAGTCCACATTGGACTAAACGCATCAGCAATTACCAGTTTTCCTATTGTCATTTTTATTCATAAATATATATATATATATATATATATATATATATATATATATATATATATATATACATACATACATACAACCTTCACAAATTCACAACCATCATCTTTGTTTCAGCAGGGATTTTAGCCATGATTTCACTGTAAAAATGCAAACCCAACAATAATATCTTATCAAGGCATCTTACATTAATATTAATAAGATTGAACAATTCCTACTTAAAAAACTGCATATTATCATTTTCAGATCTTTCATTGGCTCAATAGTTTTGCATTGTCATTTTTCAGCTTCAAGCTGCTTTAAGTGGTTTCTCTGTTGTATGGCACCCTATGAAAATGCAACAAATTATTTTCCAATGCTCAAGATATGCAAACACTACTGCCAAAATCAAACTGCTAAACAATGTTAACATTTTAATAAAATAATGGCATATAATCATCTTATTTTGCATGCCAGTGAATATTCCAAGGTGTCTGGCAGATGCCTAAAACCACAGAGAATACTAAACTCTATAGGCACAATGAGAGATTAACAACAATAACTAATAATAAAATAGAACAATTATAACAATATTCTTCAATAAAAGTTATGTGATAAAAGATTCATTATTACTGTAGATCTTATTAGGCACAGTAAGAAATCAACAGCAATAAATAAAACAATTTTAACAATATACTGTGATGAATAAAAGAGTTGCTCAGCAACATTCAACATTTTGTTTTTTCCTTATTAAGTCAAGAACTTTCCCCTTTTCATTTAAAACAGGTCTTTACAGCTACTCTTTGGCAGATCCAAATTGCTAACATCACTCAATCTGTGTGATTAAAGTTTATTATTTATATCTGGGATTGAGAACCCATTATATAAACAATATGATAGATAACAGCAGATTTCCAAATTTTTTTATTTTGTTTTAATTGATGAAAATGAAACTGTGCCTTTGATACTGTGAAATAATACATGCTAAAAAAAGCCCCCCCCCCCAAAAAAAAACCTAGTAGTTGCAGGTATATTTTAAAAGACATGTTTACATTATTTTTGCTCTCATGAAAGCAGCTGCCTTTATGCTGGAATCGAGCAGCAAAATTAATCTGATTTTGCAGCTGTTGTATTGATGGATTAAGCATGCAAAGATTTCCAGTTATTTGCTGAACATGTGAATCATTTGAATGAAGTTACGAGAAAGCCTTAAGAAGAAGAAGAAGAAATGAATATAAAAGAACATATATCAGGCAGTATTTTTGTTTTTTTTTTAAATAAAGGAATTTGAAAAAGAAAAAGGAAAGAGCAACAGAGAAAAATCAGGAAAGGAAAAAGAGAAAAATAAAAGCGCAAAAGGAAAAAGAAAAGAGAGAAAAAAGAAAGGAAATTAAAAGGAAGAGATATGAATGAGGAAATGAAACAAAGAAAATAAAAGAGCAAAAAGAAGAAAAGAAAGAGAAAAATAAGAGAGGTAAAGAAAGAGAAAAATAAGAGAGGTAAAAAAAAAAGAAAGAAAAAGAAGGGAAAATAAGAGAAGAAAATAAAAGAGTAAAGAAGAGAAAATGGGAAAATAAAAGACAGAAAAAGAAATCAAGAAATATAAAAGTGCAAAGAAGAAAGAAAAGAAAAAAAGAAGTGGAAAAAAGAAGAATGAAGAGGAAAAGAGAAAAAGAAGTGAAAAATAAAAAAGAAAAGGAAATAAAAAGTAAAAAAGAATGAGAAAGGAAAAACAAGTGAAAAAAAAAGAAAGAAAAAATGTGAGAAAATAGAAAAATACGGAGAAGAAAAAGAAAGAGAGAAACTGATAGAAAAAATAAAACAAACAGAGAAACATTTTGACAGAGAGAATTGGTTAGGATGGAAGTTTCACAGATCACTACAACAGAAGATCAATTATCATTGGCGATTTAGAAAATATGGGAGAAAATCATTCTGATAAGGATAAGCAGGAGAGAGAAGAAAAGAATGAAAAGAGAAGAAAAGTGATTTTTTTTTCTTATTCTTTGAAAAAGTTTCAGTTTCTATTCTCACAATACAAAGAAAATAAATGAAAAAAAAGTCAAGCAAAGATATTTTACCAATATTAATTATGTTGAAAAGAAGAAAGGAGAAAAGAATGGAGAGATGAAACAAAACCAAATTGATTGACAAAGAGATCTTATTGAATTTTAGTCTTCTGTCTCGTGTTTTGAATGCTAAATTTGTGTATTAAGTTTGAAGGTATTGCACATAAGTTTTAGAAAATTTGTGAACAGATTGAACATTCTGTTCATCTTACAAATTACTGAGCATTTTTTGTACCTGGCTGGACATTTTCACACTTATCTTTTGAAAGCACTCCAACAAGAAATAAAGAACTTCATTTCAATCAAGTTTTTTTCTTTCTTTAAGGATAATTTTATATATATATATATATATATAAATTGATAGATAGAAAACAGAATAAGATAGATAGGCAATTAAATTATTGAGCCTACAACAAATCCAGGTAAAGTATGTCCAAAGAAAAGAAAATAATAATAATAATAATATATTCTAATTTCTTTTCTTGTTTGTGAAACTCTTCTGTTTTTTTGTTTTCCTGTCAACTATAAACTTCAAAACTTTTAATGCAGCATCAACCACCATCTTGTTTTTTTTTTAATCATGTTCTTTTATTGTCTTTTCTCGTCACTAACATTTTCTCATTTTCTTTCATTCTCAGTAACCCCTTATGTCTTAGTGGCATTATTGCCTTGCTTGGGATGAAATGATAAAAAAAAAAGATCATGCATAGAAAGTACCTTAACTTTCTTGGCCAGACTAAAAAAAAATGATTCCAAAAAAAACAATGTAGATGAGAGCAACAAAGCAGTATTGCTTTGATATTACTGTTTTATATATAAACTACAGTTCAAAAGTTTGAAGCCACCTCCAGAATTGTCATGGGATGAACTTGAAAGAAAAGCTCTTTAAAGTCATTGAAAAAAGAACAGAATCAATTATCAAATTTATACTTTGAAAAACTTGTAACAAATGCCAAAAATTTGTGCTGCAGTAATCAAGGCTAAAGGAGGATATTTTGATGAGAGCAAAATTTTATCATAAAATGCTTTTTTTCTTTTTGTATTCATAAAATTTCTAATAAAAAATCATATCTAACTTTTTTTTTAACCATGTATAATAATTTTCTCTTATTTAAAGTACAAAAAATCTTTTTGGGCAAATTTAACAATTACTGTAGTGTGTGTGTGTGTGAGTGTGTATAAATATTTGAACAAAAATTTGACACCACAGAATTTGTATATTGCCTTAAATATACAAAAACACATTTTTTAAAGGATCCTTTTTTTGAATACACTGGTACCTTCATAAAAATGATAAAAAGGAGAAATAATCATGATAGGTAAATTGTCACCATTTTATATTTTCAGTTTCATGCATGTGTGTTG
>CAHIKZ030000155.1:460000-512500 GCA_903632075.3 Acanthosepion pharaonis
ACTATTTGTCATTGTTTAGGTAGGTGTCGGTTTTTGTGACTTTTTCCTTTTCAAAAATCAAATCCTGCTTGCAAAAGAACAAGATTTCAAGATGTTGAGGAAATCTGAGAGTACGTGACAAGGCAGCTGCTTGCTATCCCAAAAGAGGATTTCCGTGAATGCTTCCATTAATGGAAATGAGACTGGATAAAATGACGCTTCAGAAGGGGATTACTTTGAAGGAGATTAAATACTGAATTGATATGTATTGTAGCCTTCTTTTTATAGCACCAATTGTGATACTTTTTGATCAGAGCATATATTTCCATGTATAAGGTGACCTTAAGACAAGGTCAAAAAATATAGCAAATTTTCATGAATTTATCCTATACCTTTAATATAAGACAACTGCTTATTGATTATATAAAGATGATGCTATTGGAAATGTTATTACTTACTATATCCTTAGAAATTCAAAATAAACAAAATAACAAAACCGATTCTGTATCATGTTTTTCCTACACACATCCCCTCAAAGGGAAACCATTGTTTTGTTTATGTTTCATCACGTGATCTCTTGTCAATACTGATTCTTCTTCTTCTTTTTCTATATCTAAACAGTTACAAACAGCTTGGTGTACTTATGGCCATTTACTTATACTCAATCTAAAATCACAATCACAAAATGCTGCTAATAACAATAGGATAATGTGTGATAATAGTACATTTCATTGCTTTGAACACAATCATTACTTGAAGATTACATTTTCTCAGCTGAGCTTGCATGGATACAAGTTGATTTCATTGATATGGAATTAATCTTTGAATAGGCAATTTATTATGAAGTTATGCCAGTAATATATGAGGTAGAAATAGTTTTATTACTTTTATTATCAGTTTATTTGACATGTACATTATTGGTTATTACACTGAGTCCAAGGTTAGTCTACTGACACAGATCACTCAGAATTTAATGTTTTCTTTGTAGAATCGTAGTATAAGACAACCACCAATTTTTGAAGGTGATTTTCGGTATTTAAAGGTCATCTTATATATATATATATATATATATATATATGAAGAAATATAGTTTTAAGGTGTGCAAAATTTATGGGATAAAGTGCTCAGTATCAGAGATAGAGCGTATGTAAATATGAATATAAAAGTGAATAGCCTGATGATTGTGCCTAGCATGAAATTGCCTGTTGACTTCAATGTTCACTTTTATATATATATATATATATGCCATAAACAGACAAAATGGTAAATAAATAAAATAAGTAATTAAAGAAAAAAATGAAAAATGGCTAGTTAACTGGTTTAGAACCTTGCTCAACAGAGCTAAATCGAGGTTATAAATTGGTATACATTATCAATAAAAGGAACTGGGGAATGTGTGAAAAAAATAAAAAAATGAAATGGAAATAATTGGACATCAAGGACAAAATTATTCTGTTTGCAAAGAGAAGGTTTCATAGATAAAATGTATATGGCCTCAAATATTTTTAGTTGGTAATTAGAGTGGGACCTACTCAAGATGGAAAACAAATCCATTTTATTATTTTTTTTCATACATTCCCCAATTCCTTTTATTAATAATGTATACCTATTTATTAACCTTGATTTAGCAATGTTGAGTGAGGTTTGAAACTGGTTAGCTAGCCTGTTTTTCATTTTTCTTTAATTGCTTATCATATGTGTTAATATTAAAAATAAATTTTGTCTGTTTATGACGGTTATTAAGTTTTGTACCACCAATAAAATTTTCAAATATATATATATATATATATATATATATATATATGGGAAGAAGTAAACAAGGCCATTTAAAAGTCATCCTGAAAAACTGCTTGATGAAAAATAAATAAAAAATAAGAAAATATACAAAGAAATCTTTTTAAATTTCTTTTCATAAAACTGTTCAGATCTGAATAGATTTTGTATTTTTGTAAAACCACTAGATTAAAACTACATTAAGTGTCAGATTAGGTTGAAACTTTCATTATTTTTCTGCTACTTTCTTTTCTATTTTTTCCCTTTCTTTTTCAGTAAATATTACAAAGAAGACGACATTATGAAAGATGAAGATTTCCAAAATATATTCTTATAATTTTCTCTGTACCCATGACTCTGCCTCTAGCTTGAAAGAACTGACTGGTAATGGTTTTGGAAGTGGGGTGATTTTAAGGAAAAATATACTTAGTTTTATCGAAGATTTAAAGAAATAAAAAAAGGGTAAAAAGATCTTTTACATAGAAAGATATTGACTTTCAGGTTTCCAATTTGTTTTCTTGACTTGGAAAGTTTGGTCTTAGGAAAGAAAAGAGAGAATAAGAAAAGAGAATTAGAATAAGAAAAGAGAATAAAAGAAGAGAGAACAAAAAAAGAGAGGATAAGAAATGAACTGAGAGAATTTCTCTTTCAAATTTCATCTAAGGAAAGAAAATAATGACAAAATGTTTCTATTTTTCTAATTGAATGTTACAAGAAAAGTAATTAGAAATGAATTTGTTTTGATTGAATTTAATCTATACTCTATTCTCCTTCTGAGTAAGTGAGCTTGTGTGCATGTGTATAATTAAAAATAAAAAAAGAAGGCTCTATGACTTTTTTTCCCTCTAAACTAAAGTACACGCATATGCATAATTTCATACACAAACAAATGATACATATATAAATGGTTAAACCCTGTGCCTTTTCTATAAATACTTTCATGGTAATTCCTCTATGGTACCTAATCTTTATGAATTTAAGTGCAGTACAAGATTTGCAGCAAGGTGACATCATTTTACAGTTGAAATGCCTAGATGTAACAATAAGTTCTATGCTAACAAATTCTTCTATCACACTTCCTACTTGTGGAACACACTGTGAGCTTCTTGCTTCCCAGTCAAGTTTGATCTTCAAAAATTTAAATCAATGTTAATTGTTATCTTCTGTCTTCTTAATTCTTGTTCTTTTATTGTTCTCCCTCTTAAGAGTATTTTTCTCATATTCTCTAACACTAAGTAACCCCTTGTGTCTTAGTAGCTTTATTGCCTTGCTTGGGATGAAATGATTAAAATAAAAATTCTAAGAGATTCTCAGGTCACAAACATGGCTGCTCAGCCCTGGTAAATGTTTGCAAGTTGGTCTCACAGAACATTAATAGGGAATTTTCACATTTCCAAAATTAGTAAATAATAAATAAATATAAATATTTAACAATCTTGACTGAGTTCAGCACAGGGCAAAGTAGATGGAGTAAAAATAATTGTTGTAACAATTTTCCATGTAAACTGTGCCTGATACCCTAAAAATCATTATTTGAAATTTTGGTATATTTCTGGGTGAGGATACTGATCACTTTTTAAAGATATGCAACTATTTTTGCCAGTATACAATTTCACACATGCATTCACATCCAGTTTAACCCATGATCCATGGGATTGTTGGGGTATTATGCGAAATAACTACCTTTTATGCCATTTCCCAGACCAATGGAAATTACTTGAAAGCACCCATCTCCTCTCCATATGACATGTTAGAGGTTGTAATGGGATTACATGGTGCCAAAAGCAAAAAGTCATCCCTGTTCTGATTTTTTTCTTGGGAAAAATGATTTGTGGTTTCTCAATGTCTTGACTATGGATTTGAATTCAGATTTCTTCTCCAAGACTGGCTGCTATATATATATATATATATATATATATATATATATATATATATATATATATATACAGAGAAACCCGGATATAAGAGAGATTTCTCTGGCCCCAAAATATTCCCATACTTACCTAAACAAAATAGACCAAACCCGGATATAAGATATAAAACCTGGATATAACAACTCTCTTATATCCGGGTTACAATTGTATGTATCTATATATATATATATATATTGACAAAAAAAGAAGATAAACCACAAACATTTTTTTGTTTTGAAATGTGGTTTCTTTATTTTTAAAAAATATATATTATACTCTATTTTTCTAATTCTGCTACAAGATTTTCTGATTTTGTGACCTTCTTCAAGCAAAGAGTATATATTTCCACATATTATAAAAATGAATTTTTTGCGTGGTAGTGATTCAAATGTCTTTCTTGGACAGGTGATAAGAGTTTATATAAACACAGAAAATTCATTTTTATAATATGTAGAAATATCTATCTCTTTGCTTGAAGAAGGTTGTGAAACCAGAAACGTGTAGCAGAATTATGGAAAATAGAGTATAGTATACATTTTAAAATAAAAAAATCCACATTTCAACGAAAAACATTTGTGGTTTATCTTCTTTTTAAAATATACACTTTTCTCTTGTTAGAACAACTATAACATCTTTCATATATGGCTCTCTGTTTAATTTTTTTAAATTTTTATTAGATATATAAGTCCGTCTGTTTAATTTTTATTATATTTTTTCAGTTTTTGGATAAGGTGTTGAGTATTGCATTTGAAATTGTGGATAAACTGTCCAAAGTTAATATTTTCCTGTAATTTTTGTTCGATTACTTTTGACTATCATAGGCATTATCAAGAACCAATGTGGTGTCTTTGTGGTAGTTAGAATTCCTTTGTCTACATCCTGATATTCTTTGGGAAGCTGAAAGTTTGAAATGCTCTAGTGTATGTATATATCATGTGTAATGGCTACTGGGAATGAAGCCACACAAGAAGAATGCGATTTATTTTTTTTAATACTAATACAATACATGCACACATTAATTATATATATATATATATATATATATATATATATATATAAGGAAAGCAAGTGGGGATATAAATGCAACAAATACAGTTTACAGTTTTTTGTTCTTGGTACTCTAATAGATGGCATATAAAAGACTTCCATTTCAGCAGGGAATATTATAAATGAAATTTTAAGCATAATAAAGAGAAATAATTTATTATTATTATTATTTACTGCTTCATGTTCAGTGAATAAACTGGTTCCCCCACCAGGCTTTTCGAATGAGTAGGGTCACTAGACATCAAGCAGGATTAAAAACAAGATCTATAAAATGGTAGATGAACCCTTCTTTCAGGGTCAATGGTCATCTTGTACAATGGGGCAAACTGGGATCCATAGCTGTGTATAGTGCCAGTGCAGTGATGACACAGCATCACTGAGTGGAGGGGTTCCTAGGCTGAAGTCAGTGGTCAGGGTGAAGATTTCCCCTGATACAATCAACTGCCATATATTGGTGAGAAGTCAGAGGACACATGAACAGTGTTTTTGTTTGTTTTGTTTTGTTTTACAGTTTATCAACCTCAATGGGTTATTTAATACGGACAATTTTTATTTCTTGTAATATTTTTTTCTAAAATGTATAACTGGTAATATTTTTTTTCAAAAAAGTATAGCAGGTAATATTTTATTTTTTTTTTAGAAATGTATAGCTTGTAATATCTTCTGTTTTCAAAAATGTATTGATGGTAATAATTTTTTTTTTACAAAGTATTTCTGGTATTAAAACCTATTTACATTTTCATAGTTTTTTAACTGCAGTTTGGGGCTTAACTATTTGCCCATATCTGGGACCCTAACAGGTACTACCACCCCAGGTCATAACCTCCTGATCAGAGGCTTTGCTGTTAGAGGAAGTTTATTGTCTTACCCAGTACGGCATGAGCTGTGTTTTGACCTGAAGATGAATGAATCCCACAAGATCTACTTGCCTAAGCCATGTTGGGTATGAAGGAATTCTACAAAGTCTCCTTCCCTAAGCGATGTTGGGTATGAAGGAATTCATCTCCAGTTTTGAACCCAACTGTGTAAAAGGAATAGGTCAGGTGCTCAGTTGTGCAGTGACTCTGTGACCACACCCATTGATGGGACCAATGATGATCATCATTTATTGTCATTGTAATATGAAGCTACATTTTAGCAGAAGAAATCATGGAAAGTAAATGCAAATTAAACAGCAAAAAAAAAATCCAACTGCAATTTTCAAGAGAAATTTGATGAAGATTCTTTTGTTTTAATTAAGTAATGTATATGTAAATGCCCTGGAGAGAGACATGAATATATTTTTCTTCTCCTTTGTCTAGGGGTTAAATAACAGAGTAGACTGAACTCTGTAGCCTTGGGTGTCAGTCAGTCTATGAGAAGAACAACTTTGAATTCAAAACTCAAAGAATTCAAAGAAAGCAACAGGAAACCATTCCATCGTGTTTCTCAAGAACCTATGGGCATAAAGAAAAGGAATCTGTGGAGAGCTATAATTGCCAAATTCCTGAAGGAACATGATATTTAAAAAAAAATGAATGCATATAAAATTCAGTATCTATCTATCTATCTTTTTTGAATGTGTAAATGTATTGGCAAGTCATTAGAAGAGTCCACTTCATAGAGATGTAGAAATTTCTCTATCTCGATATTGTTGACTTTCAAGCATATGGCAGAAATGCTAAATGTTTCTACAAAAAATATTGTCTTGCAACAACTGGCTGAGTAGATAAACAAACTTTTGAAGTAAAATCATGTGTGTGTGTGTGTGTGTATATATATATATATATATAATGATAATATTTGGTAATCTGTAGGATAATTCCAAAAGGATATAAATCAAGGGAGAGCTCAATGTCGAGAACAGAGCAATAATAATTAATATTATAACAAAAATGAAAAATGAACTCTTAAAAGACAATGGTGATATTTATTTTGTTAAGATCAAGAGATCACAACTCTTCAGACCCACTCCTTACACACAAATATCTGTGTAATGAATCGGTCTGAAGAGTTGAGATCCCTCAATCTTAACGAAATAAATATCACCATGGTCTTTTAAGAGTTTGTTTTCATTATAATAATATATATATATATATTACACACACACACAAGTATATGTGCATGTATACATACACACACACAGATGCTGAAAGAAAAGTTACTTTTTTCAACAAATAAAGGATTTAAAAAAATTGTCATGCTTGGGTCAGATTCTGGAAATTGGATCAGACCTAAAACTTTTCAGCACATCTTGTGTATGTGTATACGAGATGACCTTGTGAGTAAAAATGGGGAGATGGAATGATTTCAGAAGCGTAGATGGGTGTGCCTGCAAGTCATCGTGACTGAAGGTTTGAGTGTGTTGGCTTTGTTCCATATCATGAAGTTATAAATTTCAGAATGGGATCTGGCAAAATTAACTTCATCTAATAGAGGAGGAGGAAAGCTCTTCTTTAAGACTTGTATAAATCTTTTCTGCCCTGGTGTAGAGCTATGACCCTCTCTTCCAAGTGCTTTGCTATACAAGATACTACACTCTATTCAAGTAAGAATGGAATGCAAAATATAACAATATATATAAAATAAAAAATGAAATGGACAAACTGAAAACTATTGCATTTGCTATTCAATGTTATCATGTGTCATAATTCTCAGAATTATAGATGAAGTTTTCCAGCCATCATTCTTCACTTGTGTCTGCAATATCTCTTCAAATAATCTGTCACATTTGCAGTGGAACAGATAGTTAAACAACCTCCTTTATTTTGTATGCACATGGCCAATATGCCTTGAAGATAAGAACATTGATGAATGCTAAATATGGAATCATTCAATACAATACCAAATTAACAACTGACGAGGGTGGCATCTACCTTCTGGTAAGGACAAACAATTCTTCCAAGGAATCACAATAACACCTGAACAGTAGGCAATGACAAGCAGATACGATAATGAGTACAAAACAATATATTATGAAAGGGTCTCAGAGAACCCGGTAAATGTAAATATATTTTTGGGCATGGCAACATCTGTATGGGTTAATATATTCATTTAAAAAAAAAAAATACATTATTAAAGAGATCAGTCAGTTATGTGCCATGCGTGATACATGCTTAGGCAATCATTTATCTTTCGATACATGACTGACGAGGCAGTTTTTTTCCCCCGCAGTAGGTTGCCATTTCTTTCTATATTAGACCAGTTGCCATCCAAGGCTATAGAACTCAGTCTGTCCTGCTATTTACCCGTAGCTGAAGGAAGAAGAAGAGGTTTCCTAACTTTCCCAAGGGTGTTAGCACATAAGTGAATATAATGGATTCGACTGGAATTCAACAAAATTGAGCTGTTATTCCTTTAGAAACAAAGAAAAGAGAACTGAACTGTCAAGGGAAAACAGGATGAGCAATAAGAGAACTGAACTGTCAAGGGAAAACAGGATGAGCAACAAGAGAACTGAACTGTCAAGGGAAAACAGGATGAGCAACAAGAGAACTGAACTGTCAAGGGAAAACAGGGTGAGCAACAAGAGAACTGAACTGTCAAGGGAAAACAGGGTGAGCAACAAGAGAACTGAACTGTCAAGGGAAAACAGGATGAGCAACAAGAGAACTGAACTGTCAAGGGAAAACAGGATGAGCAACAAGAGAACTGAACTGTCAAGGGAAAACAGGATGAGCAACAAAGAGAACTGAACTGTCAAGGGAAAAAACAGGATGAGCAACAAAGAGAACTGAACTGTCAAGGGAAAACAGGATGAGCAACAAGAGAACTGAACTGTCAAGGGAAAACAGGATGAGCAACAAGAGAACTGAACTGTCAAGGGAAAACAGGATGAGCAATAAGAGAACTGAACTGTCAAGGGAAAACAGGATGAGCAACAAGAGAACTGAACTGTCAAAGGAAAACAGGATGAGCAACAAGTTTTTAAAAAGCACAAAATGGGATATCGCTAGAAATGATGAAATCTGGAGAGTAGGATAGCTGAAATGTTGAGATAAAAACAAAGATGATGACATATAGCTGCATCTTTTTCTTCACAAAAGTAGCTTTTGCACTTTCTCATGTTTTATCGATTTTTGCTTTTCTACAATTGCATTTGACATGAACTACAGCAATGAATTATTTCTGTTTTATCCTTTGCATATCCAGGAAAATAACTTTTTTTGTCTTCGATTGATTTTTAAAAAAATTATCTGTAAAGTGTTTTATTGCTCCATTTTTCTTTATTATTGCAGACTTCTCTGTTACCTTCTTTTGTCAAAAGCTTTAATTATTAAATCATACAGTTCACACTCCTCCTCACATTTTTGGACAGGTTTATTCCTTGTCCCCTGTTTAGGATTGTGTTTCTGGTTCTTTCTAAAGTCTTTATTCTTTTTCACGGCCAGTAGCCCCTTGCATATCAGTGACCTTAACACCTTGCTTAGGATGAATTGATAAAAAAAAAAAAAAAAGACCTCTGTCGAGAAGAGAGCAACCCAACATGAAAGATGCCTTCCAAAAGTTAAGCAAAGTATTGTGACAGAAAAAAAATCAATAGAAACAAAGAAAAGATTACTGAACTTTTATGTAATATCACTCCTCCTATATAGTGCAATGAGTAAAATGTTGCTATTTTATATTTTTAATTTTGCACATGTATATTGTTTGTTTTTGATTTTGTCAACTTCACAGCATAGGTAGAGTCAGTTGGGTGCCATCTGTGAGAAAAAGAACACCATGTCGTGATTCACTCAGCCAGAAATTTGGAAATGCTATACTGTACTGCTTGGCATTCATTCCTGAGGCTCCAATATAAATATTTGAGAGTGTTTGGGTGTCCATCTGAGGACAATGCAGAGGATTCAGAAGGACTTCGGTAAGTGTAATGATAATTACAAAGGTATGGCAGCTTGTAAAACTGACTCCAATTGTTCTAAGAAAAGAACTTCTGAATTTATTGGTGAGGGTCTCAGATTCAACATGGGGGCCTAAATCAAGTGTCTTGAGGTGGTAGTGCTGCCCTGGGTAAAGAGGGTGGCTGCTGGAAGACCCTGTATCTGGCAACAGGACTCTGCACCATGCCACACAAGCAGGAGAACTCAGTCATCGCTGTTAAACAATTTCTGTAACCACATCACTCTTTACATCTGTCCACCTCTCCCCAGACTGCAACCCCTTGATTATTATGTTTGGAGTGCAGTTGAGCCAGAGATGAACAAAACTCCTAATACTAAACATAAACTGAAGGCAGGGATTATGGCAGCATTCACCAACTTAAACAAGGAGACTGTCAAGAAGAGATTCAGGTGATTCTAAAGTTGTCTGGGGGCTGTGGTTGAAGCCAATGGCAATGTTATTGAATAAATTTACTCTTCAGTATTTCAAGATATTTTTGTGTAATTTTGGTAAATAAATCTGTTAAAATGAGATGTCAGTGTTATTTTCCCTTTTGCGTACACATATACATACATACATACATACATATACACACACATATATGTTTATATGTATATGTGTGCAAATAATGAAGTAGCTCATTAAAAATGTATTTCAGTCTTTAGGTGATTTTCACAACCATTAACTATATCTTGAACTCTAACTCTAGATGTTTATATAGCCACAGCACTCATCAATTATTCATTTACTTTTTCACTCCTTTTATTTAACCTAGGCAAGAAGAAATATTTCCCATTGCTTTTCCCCATTATAGGCATTAATATATCACTGATATATTAATACATAAATGAAACAGAATAGCTGAAAGAAAGGAATGGCAAACATACATGGTCTTCAAAGAGATTTTTTATTCTGATATATACATACTTTTCACTAATTTGTTCCATACAGATAAACTATAACATGTGTACAACAAACAGAGTGAAAGGAGTGAAAAGACAAGTAAGACTCTCTCTCTCTTTTCATTCCTGTCACACTGCTTGTTGTACACATATGTTATAATATTTCCTAGGGGGTGGAGGACAGGTTGGTGATGTCATTTACCAGGTGAGACCATGCAGTTTTCTCTGTATGCCCTACTGCTGTGGACTTATGTCTTCTCCACAGCCTACTTAGCAACTAACATGAGCCAACATGTCTTGCCTAATGGTGGAATAAATAGCAACTGACTCTTGACAGTCTATGAACTGATGTCACTCACCATCCATGATATGACCTTCATGAATTCATCTTAACCAAATGGAGATAATTGTCTTCTGCATCTCTACAAGCTGTTTTCTTATGTCAATTGTGATTTTCAGGATTTCAGTCTTATGGAATTTTGATCTTTTAATTTTGCAGTTTTCAGAATTTTTAGTGTAAAGGGATTGTAATCTTTCAGGATTCCAGCATTATTGGATTTTTAAATATTGTAGTTTTTAGCCTTATGTTTTCAGGATTATGAGTGATCCCAACTTTTCATCCAAAAAAATTATTGAATAAGAAAGAACTCACCTTGAAATCTGGCACAAACAGTAATTTCTAATGTATCCTTATTTTTTTAAATTATCTGTTTATTGCAGTTTTCTGTTATATTCCGTGCTAAGGAAATAAATACTTAACACCAGGTGGATAATAGAAGAAAGGTTTATTGTACACAACCAGTACAATATGAAATACGGTACAGTTATACACACAGGTCAATCTAGTAGTGAGTGCCACTAATTGGAAGGTCGGATGTGCTTGCGTCTTCTCTCTCTCACTTTTCCTCAAATCTCTCATAGACAGTTGACTTTATAGGTACTTACTACCTATAGTGTAATCATTCATGAGGGTGACTGGTTATTATATTACGTCATTTTCGCAAAAGCTTATTCAGAAATATTTAAAGTTCAAATCATCATCATTGCCCTTATCATGAATAAAGAAATATGCCTGTGTGAAGAATAGTTGTGAGTGTTAAAAAAGTCATTTTTTAATTTCATGTATCTCACATTCAGTCAGTTTCTGACCACCATAATATATTTTCCCTGTGCTTTTTCTATAAATATTTTTATGGCAATTCTTTGGATGTGGTACCTAGACTTTATGAATAAGCACGGTACTAAAATGGTGATGAGGTCTCATTAATTTACAGTTGAATTGGCTAGATGTAATCATAAGTTCTATATCTTTTTTTCTCACACTTCTCACTAGTGGAACTCTCTTCTGGCTCCATGCATTCCAGACAACTTTGGTCTTCAAAACATTAAGTGCAATGTCAATTGTTATCTACTACTCTTCTTTTATTGTTCTAGCTCCTTTCTTATTCTTTCACACTCAGTAACTCTTGTGTCTTAGTGGCTTTACTGCATTGCATGGGGTGAAATGGTTAAAAGAAAATGAAGAAAAATGAGAATCCAATGCAGAAATAGGGACTTATACTTTAAGTAATAAAGTGGAGTAACATGATGGTTGTGACATTTATTATTATCATTTTATAATTCTGTTTGTTCCTCTGTTAATATATGTGCTACACCCTGTCATTAGCTCAGATAAATAATGGGCCATTTTGGTTTGATTTGTTTTATGGCATTTCAACCTCAATGGGTTATTTAATGCTGACAAGGTTTTTATTGCTGGTAATATTTCTTTCAAAATTCTATTGCTGGTAATACTTTTTCCTTCAAGAATGTATTGCTGGTAATAATTATTTCAAAAATTTATTGCTGGTATTAAAACCTATTTTTACACTTTCACAGTGTTTTGACCCCAGTTTGGGGGTTAATTATTTGCCTATAGTTGGGACCCTAACAGATGCTACCACCCCGGGTCTGGGTGGACCTGGGAACACCAGCAATTAAGAGGTAGTTGCATACTCCCCAAAACCTTCTGATCAGAGGCCTTGCTGTTGGATGTAGTTTATCATCTTACCCAGGATGTGGACCATTTTGTCTGGACCGATTCCACACAGACAGGCCTTTAGCACGTGTGTCAACAAAAATTTCAGCTCCTTTTTCTTTTTCAGACCATAATATTAACATTAATTGTTTAGCAATCAACAAAAATTTGAGTAAAAATAAAAACAAACATTTCTTGTATTTTCCAACTAAGTTATCTGGACACTCATTACACACATCTCTAAAAAAAACATACAAGAAAGACTGTATACATTTTACTATTCCTTTAACTTATCATTCTGTTAGATTCCAATCCATATCTGATTTATATTTAACCCTAAACTCACAATTTTACACAGTATTACTGTCTCTTGTTTTTACAACACCACATAACAACAGATAATAAATAAAAATCATTTTGTTGTTTCCATGTCTTGCCATTTCTCATTTTTACGTGTATTTTTGTATATATAAATGTAGGGGCTTTATAATTATTTACTTAGAGCTATAACTCCTCTCCAAATACACGGAAAAAATAGAAGAAAAAGATATATCAGAGATGCTGTTTGATTTTATGGTTGGCTGGCTGGTTGTTTTTGTTTAGTGGCATATCAACACTTCTATGGGTTACCTAATGCTGAAATCTGAATATTTGGTATGCAATTTTACTTATTTTTTGGGGAGATAATAATGGTTTTAGTAATATAAGTCTCACTAAATAAGAGGGGGAGAAGAGATGGATTCATACCTTTCCCAAGGGTATTTGTGTGTAAGTGAATATAACAAACCCAACTGGAATTGGAACTCAGCTCTCCGATTAACAATTCCAAGCCATTAGCTATTACACCACCTGGATATCCAAGCTTACAGCATCTGGTACTTCCAAGTGGTCACCCATCTAGGTACTGACTAGGCTTGATGTTGCTTAACTTCTGTCATTGTATGGGAACCAGTGTTTCAACATGATGTGGCTGTAAGCCTTGTTTGGTTTTAGCGAGAAAAAAAAGAATATATAATAAAGAAAGTGAAGATAGGGGAGGTGATATTATGCATTTAACATCTGATGTGGTAAAATGGAAAACCTTGTCAATTTTAATCTTTTCATTTGTACCCTCTTACTTCTTTATATAATGACCTGCATTCGTACTGCATGGTTGTTATTGCAGTATTTTGCTAAAGTTGTTAAGCTCAAATATTTAACGATGCAACAGGTGAATTGCTACAGGTATTTTATAATCATGGAACTTGCTTATTCACTTATTAACTTAAGAATTATGATTCATCAGAAGATTTAAATAGAAAAACGATTAAATTTTCATGGGTATGGCTAGTTATTATTTTACTTGAGTGTTAGCCTGGAATGTCTTTCAAGATTATAATCAGTATGACATTTTTCAAATAAAACAAATGACTGACCCCATAAAAATTATAATCTGTACAAAAAAAAGGAAAATGAAGGTAACTTTCAAACACAATGTTGTAAGGATGATGTAAATAGACATCGAAATATTAAGAAACCCACCAGGAAATCTTGTTTTGTTAATACTTACAACCATGTTTATTAGAGTTACCTTCATTTTTTTAAGTTTTAAAATTGCCTGTTTGTTGAAATATTCTCCCTATGATCATTGTCAGCATCAAAATATTCCTGGAACTGTTGAATATAGGAAACAGATTCTTACCTGAAATGAAAAAAGAAAAAAGGAAAAAATTAAGCATTTTCATAATAATCAAGTTTAGGAAAAACTATTACAAAGTGGAAAAAGTTTTCGTGTGATGGGTTTCATCTTTTAGGACAGGCATAGGAGGCAACCTTTTTTGAGCAGTGGGCCACATAATCTATGGCTCATCACAAGGTGGGCCACGCTACTAAAAAGCTTCAAGGTAATTTTTCATAGTATAAGCATATACCTTAGAAATAGAAGTTAATTTTTTTTTTTTAAATTAAAAAATAGAAGTTTTGGTATAATATCATTGATGATAGCATGATTAACACATGTCACTGTATGCAATTTATTTATAATTTATTCATTTGAAAATTAAAAAAATATTTCTTCTCCAAAGAAAAAATTATTATGAATGCTTCCTGATTCTGAAGCCAAAGATATTGACACATATGATCTTCCTTAATAAAAATCAGCAATAGTTTAAATTGATGAAAGTGTTACTTTCACTGAAAGTTCACAAAATTCAGGAAACATTGTACTTAATGTGGTTATGTATGTGAGAGTGTGTGAGTGAACAAGTGAGAAAACAAAACAAATATGAAAGAAATGTTATCTGCCTTATGAAATTAAGCATGCCATTCAGAAAGACCAAACAGGGGCTGCATGCAGCCTGTGGGCTACAGTTTGCCCATGATTGATTTAGGACTTCATCAGACTAAAGTGATGAAGTCCTTAAAGATGAAAAGCATCACATGAAATTTATCAGTTTAACAGGAAAATTATTCTTAGTATATATAAAAATTTGTATATTGTTTTCCTATAATAATGAATTAAATATATTAAAATACAACCATATATATATATTTTTATAAGAATTGTAATTATCTTGAATGAAAAAACAAAAGGAAAGAGACTACAAAATGTTGTTGGGATGACTGCATTAAATAAACTTATGATGATTTAAACGAAGAGAAGAGAATAGAGAAGTTGCAACTTGTAACATAGCAACAACTCTAAGTAGAAGCTTATGAAGCTTTCACTAATTCAGCTCTATCACTGAAAACATTTATTTTATTATAGTGGATGGTTACAAGCGAGAAGGAAGATGGGATGTGCTTATTTTATTACAACTCATCTATACAATTTGTATCCAAAGGGAAAGGTCAATTGGTGTCTATATTTGATGATCCTCCACCTGTTTATACCCTAGTGTGGGTGAAAAAGTGATCTCCCTGGTTTTACATAACAAAGCTGATATATCTAGGAGTTTAATATTGATTTAGATGTCATAGACAGCTGGTAACTTGTATCTAGTCTATTTTTGATATATAATTTATATAACGTTATTTAAATAAAAAAAAAAAAGATAATTATTATGGAGATATTACACATGAAAATACAAATATTTCGGTAAATTTCCCCTTTAAAAGCTTAAAAAAAATCTGTATACATTCAAGAAAAGTCTTAGAAAATCGACACTTCTTAGTTGGAATGCCAACTTTAAACATATATTTTTGCCAATATATCTTTTTTTTTATTTCTATTTCTTTAACTCATTTTTGAAGTGGTCATTCTAGCCAAGTGTTAGAATCTTGGAAAATAAATAAAAATTTTGCTTACTTGTGCACATTCTTTGTATAAATGTCTTAAAAAAGAGAGAAAAAAAAAAAAAAAGGCTTAAACAACAAAATATCAAATTAAGAAAAACAAACTACAATATAGGTTACAGTGCCAACTCAAATTTCCTAGAATATTGCTTGTGTTTTTTTCTTGAAATTCTAGCATAGGCAGCCAAAGAAACATATGAAGATGCTCTTTCTTAACTGTAAACATTCACATACAAAGAAAAGAGAAGGGATCTTAACCAAAAAAAATTTTTAAAAAAACCCAAAAAGAAACAATGTTTACTGCGTATATACTGTTTTTGCTGTAACAATTACTTAAATATGTTCCAGTTAAAACATTTATATTTTCTACAGGATATACAATTAAGTGCAGATTTATGGCTAACTGAAATTTATATGTCATCTAGTGACTAGTATGTGTGGATAGGGTAATGACTATCGGATGGAAATTGGATTCAGCATGTTGGGTTCAATTCCTGCTTGATTCTGTTTCATTCACTTTGCACTAATTCCCTTGGAAAACAGCATAAATCCATCTTCTTCCAGCTATGGATAAAATAGCAAGGAAAACTGTGCTCACTTGCTTTGAGGTGGTAACCAATCTAGAAGAAGGAAAATTCTGAATTTAAAACCAGCTTGAAGAGGGATGGGCTCCGTCAGGCTATCTTACTCTAGACACCATAATTTCATTTCATTCATACTATTATGGCTGCATTACATGTAGTGTTCCAATAAGGTTAATGTCAAGATTAGTTGTTCTTTGTTGCATGCCCTTTCCAGAGGCACAGATAAGCATAACGGTTATCAGTGCAGAAAGCGAATCCAGCATGTTGAGTTCAATTCCTTCCTGATTCTCTATCATTCACTTTATGCTAATATTCTTAAAAAATGTATGCATCCATCTTCCTCCAGCTATGGGTTAAATATTAGGGCAAGCTACACTCTATTCACTCAAGATCACAACCAATCTAAGAGAAGGAAAACCAAATTCAAAACCAAACTGAAGAGAGCCAGGTTTCATTAGGCTGTCTTGCCCTGGAAACACTCCTTCTGCTATGTCTACAGTACATGTGGTGCGCCGATGAACTTAACGAGTTATGATACTTGCGATATGACAATAGTCCTCACTGTGTGTTCTGTATATGTGACAATAAATTAGACTTTAAGCAAATAATATATATTAGTGTGGGGAGCAACTCACTCTGAGGTAGGTGTTGATAAAATAAGGCCCCCAATTATGGTAGTGAAATTAAACCTCACTAGCTTCTCAATACAACTGACCTTCAACTGTACAGTAGCTAAATTTGCTGATTAAAAATGCTCAGACGTTTTTTTAATCATTTCACCCCAAGCAAGGTAATAAAGTGACTAAAATACAAGGATTACTGAGTGTGAAAGAATATGAGAAAAAGGAAAACATTATTAAGGAGAAAGAACAATAAAAGATCGAAGTTGACTGGGAAGCAAGAAGCCAGAAGAGACTTCCAAATTGCAAGAAACTGTTAGCATAGAACATATGATTACACCTAGTCATCTCAAGAGTAAAATGATGAGACCTAACTGCCAATCTAGTACCATGTTTAAATTCGTAAAATCATGATAACAAAGAGGAAAGCTCATCAGAACAATTACCATGAAAATACTTATAGAAAGGGCACAGGTAAGCTACATTATGATCATGGGAAAAGTCACTGAAGCTGACATTCAATATACATCTTGACATACACATTTTTGGCATTTTCTAGCATTTACACCATTTTATTTCTTATTTAAATGTTATATTAAGTAGATACACATGTTTGAGTAAATATCCGCATTTTTTTAAGCAGTGTTAATTTACATCTAACGGTTTGTGCAGTTGAGAGTCTTAATAAAGAAAATGTGCCTTCTGAGTGGGCTTACAGCTGCATCATGTTAAAACACCAGTTCCCATACAATCACCAAAGTTAAGCTTGGTCAGTACCTAGATAGGGGATTGCTTGAGAATACCAGGTGCAGTAGGCTTGGATTTGTAGGTGAAGTGGATAATGGCTCAGAATTGTTTATCAGAGAGCTGGGTTCTAATTCCAGTTGAGTTTGTTATATTTACTTAAGCACAAATATTCTTGGGAAAGTCATGAATCCCTTATCCCCCAGGTATGGGTTAATTAGTAACACTTGTATCACTAAGTCATTATTATCTTGAGAAAAACAATTCTCACAATTTAAAAATATTTTCTGGCTTTAAATAACCTGCAAAGGGTTGATAAACCATAGAAAATGAATGAATGAATTAATCAATACCTTCTGGTAAGGTTTGAATTTGCATCCCACTTAAAGGGAATGCCTGGCATGCTTTACACCACTAAATTACGGAAAACTTTCACAATCAAATTCAATTATTTTATTTAAAAAATGCATAACACTTGTTTGGATAACTCAAAGCCATTAGTAAAGTAATAAAAAAATGTTGGATTATAAATAAAATGCATTAACTCCTGGGAATATATAAGGCTGAAGAAATATAGTCTTAAGGTGTGCTATATTTATAGGATAAAATGCTCAATATCAGAGATAGAGCATATGTAAATATAAAAGTGAACATTAAAGTCAACACTCAGAGGCAACAGACTGTTTCATGCTAAATGCAATCATCAGGCCACATGTGTTATTTTTTTTGGGGTCAGTGGTGCATCGTGGGTAGTCTATTCTAATGGTTATTTTGGCAGGAGTGAATTATTTATTTGGATTAATTTATTTTACTTGTTTTTTATTTATTTTTATTTTATATATTCTGTTTTCAATTTTTTAGTAATGTAGCAAAAAGTTTTTTTGAGATGAGTTCTAATCATTTATTTAGTAGTTTGTTTTGGTATGGGAAGGTAATTATAGCTATTTTTTCGTCCAATTTTGGGATTTATATATATATATATATATATATATATATATATATATATATATATATATATATATATAGAGAGAGAGAGAGAGAGACAAACTACTCATTTATGGACTTTGGATGAAATGGAAAAAAATCTGCACTCAAAATAAAAAAAATCTGCACTCAAAATAAAAAAAATATGTATGAAAAATAACTTCAAATTATCAACAATTTATTTCAAAATTTGCAGGCTTAGTGGAATGAGTCATATTAGTTCTCAAAGTGACCGTTTGCCGATGGTAGTGGGCTTTTCAATTGTAAACAAAGATGGGTCTACACTATATAGAGTATGAAACATTTGCACGTGTGTGAGAAAGTAGCTGTGAGACATCTTTTATTTTTGTTATTTTGATTAATATATTAATTGTCCTGTCCTCATCATGTCATCGAAGCAGAAGTGTAAAAAGGAAGCATACAAACCTAAGTATCAGTGACAAATTAGAGATCCTTAAGTAGTTAGAGGCTGGATTTTTGTTCAAAAAAGTGTACAAGCATCATGATGCAAAAAAACCCAAAAAAACAAAACAAACAGAAGGAACTGGAAGAAACAGGCTACAAGCGATACATTCAACACTGGTTACCAAGTTCTTTCCATGGAGGAAATAGCAGAATCAGTAGTGGCTGGTACTGATTCAGTTGAATCTACAGACAATCGGCTTTAACAGACCGCTCCTTACTCCTATTACTCCTCTGTTGATGAGAGGTATATATATATATATATATATATATATATATATATATATATATATATATTTGTAGAGTGGATAAATGAAATGGGCAAATATAAGTAGACAGGTATGTGTGTGCTGGTGTGCATATGCAGGCAAGCAAATAAATAATCGTTAAATTTATACATGAGGCATATACATAATAGTGACTTCCGGCAGCATAGACCCCATGCCGGATGAACTGGGAGCACCACCCAGCGAAACTATAGTTGCACACCAAAAATGTAGGTACACATATATGTACTAAATATATATATATATATATATATATATATATTTTTTTTTAATCATATCACCTCAAGTTAGGCAGTAAAGCTACTAAATCACAAGGGGTTACTGGGTATGAAGGAATTAGGAAATAGAAAACATTATGAAGTAGCAGGAACAATAAAAGAATAATCAGGAAGACAGTAGATAGTGATTGACATTGCATTGAAATTTTTGAAGATCAAAATTGATGGAAAGCATGAAGCCAAAAGAAAGTTTCACAAGTGAGAAGTGTGAGAAAAGGAACTGTTAGGATAGAACTTAGAGTTACATTGATTCATTTCGACTGTATATAATGTGTGTGTGTATATATATATATATATATATATATATTATAGTTATTAATTTCTGTCATTTTGACAAAGGATATATTTAAAAAGAAAAAAGTAAAAGCCCATATATGGTTTCCTCCTATTAACTGTGGATAGGCATGGCATTGATGCTGAGTTCATCCAAATGGTAAGCATGTGGCCTGCCATATCTGACACCATCTCTTTCTGCTGTAAATGTCCTGTTATATTCCCAACTTTGAGTGACAGACAAGTAAAAGACACTGTTTAGCACATTCAAGGGTGCAAGACTGATAAGTTTGTACAGCCGGAAGAATGCACTACCCTTAGTGAATGGTAACACCGTACATTATTATTGTAAGCCACCGCCCATGACTTTCTGACATTACCATTTTTCTTATTTAATGGAGTTTGAAGAAAAATTTCTTTTTTTTTTTTTGAGAGACAAAAGAGGGAGGTCCAGAGAACTTCTTGAAAAACGGTTTTATTCAATGTAATGAATATCCATTATCTTTGAAATCTGAAACGGAATTTGGTAATTTATTTTTTTAACAAAATATCTTGGAGGGAAAAGGAACTTGGAGGTGTGAGAAATAATTTTCGAAAATAAATGAAAAATGCATGATTTCATTTTTTGCAAAGTTAGCTATAATAATGAATATTTTATTGTCATGATAAGGAAGGTCAAAGGTTGAAGAGAAAGAAGTGAGTGCAGGGACAGTTTAGGGGTTAGTGAGCGGTGGGGGCAGTTGGGGGAGAGAGCGAGTGGGTTGTTGGGGAGGTGTGAACAAAAGGGCAGTTTAGGGGGAAGTGAGTGAGGGGGCAGTTGGGGAAGTGAGTGAGGAGACAGTTGAGGTAGAATGAGTGAGCAGAAAGAGGAGAGAGTCAGAGGCAGATAAGTGAGTAGAGAAAGGAGGTGGTGGACAGTAAAGAAGTGAACAGAGAGAAAATGGGGCTGTTGAAGGAGAAGAAATGAAGAGAAGGAGAGGTTGAATGAAGAGAAATATCTGAACAGAGATGAGGGGGTGATTGAAGAAATAGTGAGCAGAGAGAGGAGGTGATTGGAGGGAAAGAAGTGAACAGAGACAGAAGGTAATTGAAAGGGAAGAAGTGAACAGAGAGAGGAAGTTGACTGGAGGGTAAGAAGTGAAGAGAGAGGATGTGATTGAAGAGGAAGAAGTGAACAGAGAGAGAGTGGATGTGAACAGAGAGAGAGTGGATGTGATTGAAGAGGAAGAAGTGAACAGAGAGAAGATGTGATTGAAGAGGAAGAAGTGAACAGAGAGAGAGTGGATGTGATTGAAGAGGAAGAATGAACAGAGAGAAGATGTGATTGAAGAGGAAGAAGTGAACAGAGAGAGAGGAGGTGATTGGAGGGGAAGAAGTGAACAGAGAGAGAGGAGGGGTGATTGGAGGGGAAGAAGGAACAGAGAGAGAGAGGAGGATTGAAGAAGTGGAACAGAGAGAGGAGGTGATTGAGGGGAAGAAGGAACAGAGAGAGAGGAGGGATTGAAGAACAGAGAGAGAAGGTGATTGAGGGGAAGATGAACAGAGAGAACAGAGGGGAAGAAGGGATAGAGAGAGGAGGTGATTGAAGAGGAAGAGAGAGGATGGGAACAGAGAGAGAGGGATGGGATTGAATTGGATTGAAGAGGAAGAAGTGAACAGAGAGAGAGGAGGTGATTGGAGGGGAAGAAGTGAACAGAGAGAGAGGAGGTGATTGGAGGGGAAGAAGTGAACAGAGAGAGAGGAGGTGATTGGAGGGGAAGAAGTGAACAGAGAGAGAGGAGGGATTGAGGGGAAGAAGGAACAGAGAGAGGAGGTGATTGAGGGGAAGAAGGAACAGAGAGAGAGGGAGGGAGGGAAGAAGTGAACAGAGAGAGGAGGTGATTGGAGGGAAGAAGTGAACAGAGAGAGAGGAGGTGATTGAAGAGGAAGAAGTGAACAGAGAGAGGTGGACGAAGAGGAAGAAGGAACAGAGAGAGAGGAGGGATTGAATTGGAGGGAGAGAGGGAGGTGATTGAGGGAAGAAGAGAGAGAGAGGAGGTGATTGGGGGGAAGAAGTGAACAGAGAGAGAGGAGGTGATTGGAGGGGGAATTGGGAACAGGGAGAGAGAGGATTTGTGGAGGGGAACAGAGAGAGAGGAGGTGATTGGATAGGAAGAAGTAAACAGAGAGAGGAGGTGATTGGAGGGGAAGAAGTAAACAGAGAGAGGAGGTAACTGGAGGGGGAAAGTGAATGGAGATTAACCAGTTAAAGGCAAAGTGAGAAAGAAAAGGAGGCAATTGAATATAAAGCAGAGAGAGAGAGAGAGGGAGAGAGAGAGGAGGTGATTGAAAGGGTAGATGTGAACAGAGAAAGGAATAGTTTGATAGGGAAGTAATATGCAGTATGAAGAAGGTGAAAAGAGAACAAATAGAATCAGAGAGGGGGTGAAAAAAAGTAAGAGTGAGAATATCAGTAAAAAGTGAAAAAACACGTGATGGAGAAAAACAGGAAATGAAATGAAATTTGGTAAGTCTAAAATTTTCAACTAAAAATTGTCTACATTTATGATTATTTAGTAAAAATCATGGGGTGAATGGAGGGGAAATCAAAGATCAGCAAGAAAGACTGAAATGAAAGAAAAGTTCTGGGAAGGAGAAGATAAAATGCCATGTGAAGGTGAGAGTTACATAATGAAAGGTACTTAGAGAGAGGAGGAAAGACAAAGTGAGAGGTACAAAGAACAGAGAGAGAGAGTGATGTACAAAACACATCATGAAGGGGGTACAAAAGAATAGAGAAATGGAGGTGCAAAAGTACAGAGAGAGAGGGGGTACAAAGTACAATATTTTATTTCACTTTAATACTTTGTATAATTAAACTTTAGGATACCATAATCTACTAAAGAATGGAAAAATTCAAGAAAAAAAATTCTACTTCTGTCCCATAACAATTGTTCCATTTGTATACATATTTCATATATTAATTGTAAAAGTTATTATGGGACATAGATATATGATTATACAATTTCTATCTGTGATAGTTGTGACATTTGTATACACATTTCATATACTAATAGTAACAATGATTATGAAACAGAGATATTATATGATTATATAATGTCTGTCCCATAAAAATTGTTACATTTACATACACATTTCATATACTAATTTAGCAATTACTATTGAACAGTAATGCCACTAGATTGGCTAGTGGTTAGTGAATTAGTTGACAAATACTTGTGGTCTTGGACCAAACTATACTGAGCTTATTAACCTTTAGCATATTGTAGGTGAAATTGTTTGTAGAGCAAAAGATTTGTTCTTCAGACAACTCTGAACACCAAATGATAGTGTGTTTGAATTTTTCAGTTGTGTTGTTATGTCCTGCTATGGCAACAGAAAATACCATTAACTGAAATCAGCAAGTGGACTGCTACAGTTTAGAGACCTTGAAAAAGAATGCAGTAAAAGGGGAATACTTATGAATAATAGTGTTAGTCAGTTATGTGCCATGTGTGATACATGCTTAGGCGATCATGTATCTTTCTATACATGACTGACGAGGCAGATTTTTCCCGCAGTAACTTGCCATTTCTTTCTGTGGTAGACCAGTTGCCATCCAAGGCTATAGAACCCAGTCTGTCCTGCTATTTTACCCATAGCTGGGGGGATGAGAAGAAGAGGATTCATACTTTTCCCAAGGGTATTAACACGTAAATGAATGTAATAGATTCAACTGGAATTTGAACTTGGTTCTCCAATTCCTCAATCTGAGCTGCTATCCATTACTCCATCATGCCTCTGAATAACAGTGTACTAAAGATTAAATTACAATTATTAGAATAGAGGTTATAATAATTAAAGTGAAACACACTTGTGGAAAAGTAAAAAAATGACTTCCAAAAATTGAAAGCATTAAGAAAAAGGAAAATTTAATTAGAAACATCAAAAAGCATTCTCAATTATTTTGTCACATCAATCCTCCTATATGGCAGCAAATGCTAGAAATTTTCCTCTCTGATTAAGAAAATATTGAATTTTATATAGATGTTGTTTGACAGAAAGACAATGAGAATATCATTGAATAATATTATTAAGAGCTGCAAAGGATTGGGAGTTGTGGAGGACCATGATCTTCCACATTCTGACACAACACATAGAAGAAGACTACTTTTACGCCATATTATATCAGTTTTTATCTCAAAACACAGAATAGCATGCTGAACTGCTATGTCATAGCAGTCCTCCAATATGGCAGCAAATGCTGAACAATTTCATCACAGATATGTTGTTCTACAGAAGGATGCTGAGAATACCATAGACTGAGCATGTGAGCAAATTCAAAGTAAAAATGGAATCAAATATACTTAGAAACAGAAAAACACAGGAGAAATTTCTGCTGCAGATAATGAACAAAGAGGGCTTGGAGAATTTAACACACACAAGTTATACTGAAGACAACAAGTAACCTACTTAATGAGCTTGTGTAAATAGATGGCAGAATAAGGACTGGGAGAGATAGTAAGCGGGTAAACATTGCTTAGAGCTACAAAGATCTACAAGTAGACTTTTGCCAGTATTATGAGGATACTTCACCATGGAGTAAAAATTAACAAAATAGTCTTATGAATGGGTGGGTAGTGTAACAGTTATCAGCACAGAAAATTGAATTGCTATACCAAGTTCAAATTCTGACCAAGTCTCTTTTGTCCACTTCATAATTATGCCCTTGAAAAATTTTTGAATCCTTCTTCCGTTAGGGTAGCACCCAGTCTAGGAGATGGAAAACCTTTAATTCAAACCCCTGTAAATAATAGGGTAGATTGAGCTCTTTAGCCTAGGTAGGACAACTATGAATCCAAACCCAGGTTAAAATAGGGGTGGGCTCTTTAAAATATTTTGTTCTTGATACTCCCACTGGCTACAGTACATGTGGTATCCTATCAACATTTGAAGTGATTAAGGGACTCATGTCTGTGATCATGATTGGAAAAATGGTAACAAGAAGAAAAAAAAAAACAATTATAAATTATGGAAAAGGCAAAAGTAAATCACTACTCTATGTTTTCCCAGATAATAAAGAAAAGGAATCTGTGGAAAACCTTGATTGCTTACTTCCTGAAGGAACAAGGCATAAAAATAAGGCAGACTGAGCTCTTTAGCATTGGTAGGACAAAATGTTGTAGGAAAATGACAATTCTGGATTCAAAATCAACCTGAAGAAAGATGAGCTCTGTCAAGCTCCCTTGCCCTAGACATAGCCACTATGACCCTAATGAGATACAGGACTTGTGATCAACATCTTATGGATCATTACTCTTCGATTTTCACTATGTACCCAACACTTTATGTTTTTGTGCTGTATGAAGTTAAACTTAATAAATTAATGCAATTTAAAGTTGGTCCCTAATTAAAAGGCAATGTTTTCATTATTACTCATAAGGTCAAAGGTTGCATGATAATAATTTAATTTGTTTTTTAAGTTGACTTTCTAAATTTATAAGAAAATCATTCTAACTTTTTATTTTTGTTAAAAACTTTCTAAATTATGAAGATACACCATGGAATTTCTACAAGTCACCATAGTAAATCATTCCTGTTTTTTAGAGATAAACGAAAGAACACTGCACAGAACTAATTTTCACACATTAGAATTTTTGTTTACTTGTTTTTTACCATGAATATTAATATCAGTAAAGCTTTTAATTGAACAAAGCTAAGTTTTGTGCAAGAAAACATTTGTGAAGTAACCAATGAGCATTAATGGCTTTTAAGATAAGCATCTTAACTGGTGAGACTAATTTCCAGGAGAGAGATTAACTGAAGGGGGTAGTGACAGATAATAATATACTGATGGGAGTCATATCTAGAGTGGTGGGAAATATATCTTTGGCTGTGACTATACAGGTTAAGTCAAAATTAGTACCCAGTTTCTTTTTTTTCTATCAGTTCATTATTTGTTTGCTGTTTGTATTACTGTGTACCACAAGGTAGAAATCAATGAAAGACATATTTATCTAACCATCAATAGGAGTAAATAGGTTTGCCTATCACCAGGTTCACACTTCTCCCCCATGTATTAAACAAGAGTTTTATCCCTTGTTTCCTGTTTAGGATTGGGTTTCCAGTTCCTTCTCATTCTCTTTCACTCTCAGTAAACCCTTGCATCTTAGTGGCATTATCACCTTGATTGGGGTGAATTGATTAAAAAATAATGAAGGAACTGTACCAAGCTGTTTTACTTATAATGTTCAAAGTGCTCTTCCCCTATGATCAAGGCACAATTGCAGCCAAACAGATAGAATGGCACACATGTTTACAGAGTTTGATAACAATTTTCTCAAATTCTGCAGTGATTTTAACCTTAAGTTTCTGAATGGTACAAGGCTTTTCATGGTAAATGAGGTCTTTTGTAAGCCTCGATAGAAAAAAATCTGGAGGTATGTAGTCTAGGGAATATACCAGCCACTCAATCAAATGGTAGCATCTGATCAAGGAAGTCTGGTAAAGTTTTCATCAAGCCATTGACAAAACAAAAAGAACTGATAATCTGCAAGATAAATTAATCTAGGCACTACTTTGGACTCATCATTTATGATAAATTTATCAACACTATTTAAATGAATGTTTAGCATGCTTATTTGATATTGCCTCAATTTAATTAAAAAATGAGAAATACTCAACAATATTTGACATTTATTGTAACAGACTGCACAAAGGTAATTTACATATTTGGCCAAAAAGTAATAATAATAACATATAATAAGTAATAAATAACAATTTAAATAATTTTAATAACTGACAAAGGCTCACTCTGCCTCTTGGCTGGTTTCCCTGTAGTTAATTATTTTAGCAAACACAAATGCAAAAAACAAAACAAGAATTTGGTAATATTCGTTAATAAATTATTAATGTTTTTATATAAAGTTAGATTTTTAATTTTAATAATTGTGTGCCTTGTCATGAAACATTGATTAGCAAATTCCTCTGCAATGACTTGATTATAGAATTGTAGACAAAAACTGTATAACATATATTATCAATTTTATTGAATGTTGGTACATGAAAAACTGTATGACATCTGAGGCAGAGTGGACGTATATGATACTGATCCTAGATAGAGTGGACACATATACTGATCCTTGGCAGCATGCACAGATACGACACTGATCCTCGGCAGAGCATGTTGGAATTTTTGGGTACCCTGTAAGTACTAGTGAGCTAGCCAAAATGAGCTGACTCATTTTATAGTTCACCAAGAGAAGGGTTAACTAATCAGAAAGCTCAAAATATTAAATCCGATGTGTATAAAGGCAGCCATTTTGTTTTTTTCTCTCAAAATATCTGCACTGCCAACCTGATATCGAAGACTTGAAGAATTAACAGCTGCTACTTTCTCCGAATGTACACTGCCAACCTCTGATATTGAAGAGATTACAGACTTCACTGGATTCCATATTCAGAGACTACGGCAAACATGGTCAACAGAGCGCACAGATACGACACTGATCCTTGGCAGAGCACACAGATATGACACTGATCCTCGGCAGAGCGCACAGATATGACACTGATCCTCGGCAGAGCACACAGATACGACACTGATCCTCGGCAGATCACACAGATACGACACTGATCCTCGGCAGAGTGCACAGATATGATACTGATCCTTGTCTGCATGCACAGATACAACACTGGTCCTAGGCAGAGTACCCAGATATGACATTGATCCTTGAAAGAGCACACTGTTCCTTGACTGAATGCACAGATATGTTACTGATCCTTGGAAGAGCACACAGAAAAGGACTAATGTGCCACTGCTTGAAGTAGGTTATTTTTTGTGAATATGTTATAGCTGGATATTTTCTGTTTGATCTTGTCTGTAAATATATCCACTACATTTAAATGATAAGTTAATAAATATACACAATCTTGATTTTCCTTCTAGTTTAGCATATCTTTAATGCATAATTTAGGTTTATTCATTCTCCTGAATGAAATTAATATTCAAAGGAGATTTTTTTAAAACATTATAAGGTTTCTGAAAAACACATTATTTATACACATTTCAGCGAACAAAATAGAAAGGAAATGAGGGTTGGTGTAGGTTTTGAAAAAATATCTAATGTTCTAGAATCTATGAAAAAATCCCAAGTATTATAAACTACAAAAATATATCCTACATACTATAGATTATAAAAACAATCCAAAGTATTAGAAACTATAAAAATCTAAAGTACCATCAACTATAAAAAAAAAAAAAAAAATCGCAAGTACTATAAACTATTAAAAAAAATCTGAAGCACAATGAACTATATATATATATATATATATATATATATAAAATATCGCACATTGAGTGCTGGTATTAATAAAATAGTGCTCAATGTAATATAACAGAGCTATAAACTATATATTAATAAATATATGTATTTTTCTTTACCGGCAGCATGACTCATAGTTTCATGCCCAATGCAGTCTATTATCAATAAGTTCAGACAAACTGCCATATAATTTCAATTTTGTTAAATATATTGGGTTATATCAATGATGGGGCAGTCCATATTATATATGGGTTTCTTGTTTTTTTGTTTTTTCTTCTCTATTTAATTTTGTATTAAAAAAACTTTCAGATGTAATATATATATATATATAAAGGAAATATAGTTTTAAGGTGTGCTATATTTATGGGATAAAGTGCTCAATATCGGAGACAGAGTGTATGTAAATATAAATATAAAAGTCAACACTCAGAGCCTCTGAGTGTTGATTTAATGTTCACTTATATATATATATATATATATATATATATATATATATATATATATATATATAATAATTCTACCTTTCTAACTTATTAATAATTTGTATGGATATGTGTGTGTGGTTTTTTTCCTTTTTTTCTGTCTATCTTACAAATAAAAATTCATAATTTTCTTTTTTATTACATTTATTTTAAATAAAAATAACAGAAAATAAAAGAGAGAAAAAAAAAACAAACAAAAAAATAACAATTCCCATATGAAATATGGACTGCTCCATCATTGTGATAAGCTCATATATTTAACAAAATTTAAATTTAATTATGTAATAGTCAGCACCTGAAGATTGCATTGTGCATGAAACTCCAAGTTGTGCTACTGGTGAGGAAAAAATGTATTTATTAATATAGGTGTGCATATATATATATATATATATGATGTCTGCCATCTTGATGTTGAATATGATAATTGAAAGACATTATAATTATAAATTAAACAATTGTAATTTGTAAGTAGGTTTAAAAAAAGAATATTTTCTTTAACCTTTGCAAATACTTAACTTTGAAGCAAAGCACATCTTGTTATCCACTGATAAGCAGAAACTTGGTTGGGAGGGAGGAGGGTAGAGGACAGCATCAAAGTGGTACTGTGAAGAACAACAGAATTACACAGGAAATCTATAAAGAAAGGTTCCTTTTTTGTCTTGGTAAGTTGTCATGTGACTGGTGATATTGATATTTGCTATATTCGCAGACAAATCATTTGAGGTTTTCATATAAAATAATGTTATTATTCAGTGAACTGTTTGGATGAATATCCTAACTCTTTGATGCTTTGATCAATGTTTTTGGTCATTCTTGTTTTTTTTGTGTTTTGTTAAAGTGCCAAGATTATTTACATAATTCTTTTCAGTAATATCAACATTTTAATTTCTCTTTTTTAATAAAGAGTAGCATTAAAATACTAGAGTTTATCAAAAGAATTATATTTTTTAATGTACATTATTAGACAATTTCTACATTATTAGACAATTATTAAACAATTTCTACATTAGATAATTTCCTTACAGATGAAGAGAAGACTAGCGGTAACAGAAAGTTGGCTCTGCAGAAAGATCTCAAGAATTCTGTGGATGGAGCAAATAAGCAACAAGCATGTCATAAGGAAAATGGAAACTAAAAGGACATTTATATTTAGAATAAAAAACAGTTCAAAGTGCAGGGGAAAGCAGTTGGTCACCTACCTGATGAGCTTGTTTCAATGGATAGTGGAATAGTGGGAAGGTGAGGCTTAGCAAAGGAACAAATGCTGCTGTAAACTATAAAGGATAGGAGATGGAGGAGAGCCACAATCTCCCATGTTATAAAAGGACATGGTAAATAGAAGAAGAATGTTCTAGACAATCTTTTCACAGATGAAGAAAAGGCAACAGAAATCTACTTCTATAGAAGGATGCTGAGAATATCATGGATTGAACATATGAGCAATGAGGAAGTATAAAGGAAAATGAAAACAAAAATGAGATTATAAAATCAGAAAGAGACAATTGAAATTTTTAGGTCACATAATGAGGAAAGTGGGCTTGGAGAATGTGACACTAACTGGACAAATTGAAGAGGGGAAACACCTAATGAGCTTGTGTAAATGGATGGCAGAATAGAGACAGGGATGGTGAAAATACAAACATAACTAAGAGTTATAAAAGATAGGAAAATGTGGAGAGCTATGATCGTTATGTACTGAAGTGTCACAACACATTTAAGAATATTCTAAATTCTCTTACAAGGCAGTGAATACAGGAAGATTTCCTCATAGATGAAGAAAAAAACTGAATTGACAGAGATGTGATTCTACAGATGAAAATGAGAATACCATAGACTGAAGATGTAAGCAATGGGGAAGTTTTAAAGAAAATGAGAACGAGAAGGTCACTTATACTTAAAATCAGAAAGAGAGAGTTGAAACTTTGAAGAGGAACCTTATGTATACATAGAGTGTGAACCAAAATTACCCAATTCCCCAGGTAATTAATATTTTTTTCTATGCTATACACAAATCAACTGATCCTACTCAATTTTAACACAATTTTGAAGATATCATTCTCCTCCTCTTCTAGGTGCCAAGTCCCTTCCAGACATTGCCGATCTTGGCTCTCCACAATTCTCTGATCATTGTAGGTCTTTTTTAATCTTTATCATCCCATGCAAGGAAGTCAAGCTACTAAAACACAAGGGGCTAAAGGGTGTGGAAGAATTAGGAACAGAAACAGTAATAATGAGTGGGAAGAGGAAAGATTAATCAGGAGGAGAATAGATAGCAATTGACATTGCATTTAAATTTTTGCAGATTAAAGTTGGCTGAAAAGCATGGAGTCAGAAGGGAGTTCCACAAGTGTGAAATGCAAGAAAAGAAACTGTTAGCATAGAACTTATAGGTACATGTAGCCAGCTCAAGTTTAAATTGATGAAATCTCAACACCAGTCTAGTACTGGGCTTAAATTCAAAAGTAAAGTGCTCATCTGAACAATTACCATGAAAGTATTTATAGAAAACATAGAGTGAAGTGGAACCTTATGATGGTGGGAAAGTGACAAAAACCAAGATACCAGATCAGTACAGATAATATTGCTTATTTTTCTTTGGTTTTTATCAAGGAGCTCTTAATAAATTTTATCTTTTTGTTATCTCTCCTAAACCTTGCTCTGCCATCCATTTACTCAAGCTTGCTAGATAGGTTATGCATTGTTTTCCTCTTAATTTCAATCTATCCCATGAGTATCAAACTCTTGAAACCATCTTTCCTCATTATGTGCCCAAGAAATTTCAACTATCTCTTCCTGATGTTAAGTATAAGTGTACTTTTTGTTTCCATTTTCTCTAAAACTTCATGATTGTTCACATGTTTGGTCCATGACATCCTAAGCATCCTTCTGTAGAACCACATTTATGTTGCTTCTCTTGTAAGAAGATTGTTTAGCTTCAATTGGCAAACCAAGTTCAAATTCTAGGCTTGTCTCTTGCATCACTTACATGTAAATGCTCTTGAGAAAAGTATCAATCATGAAACTGTTTTTTTCCTTCTAACTATGGGTTAAATAGCAGAATAGACTAGATTCTCTAGCCTTGGCTGAGAGACAGTCAAAAAGAAGGAACACTCTGAATTTAGAACCATGGAAAAAGCAACAGTAAACCACTCTAACTTTTCCAAAGATGCATGGCAAATCACAGATAAAAAAACGAATCTGTGGGTAGTCATGATTGCTCATGTCCTGCAGGCACATGGGATTAAAAGAAATGAAAAAAAAAAAAAATATATATTTTTTTGTTTCATTTACTACATTTTTTTTTCTCGTGGAAAAATATTATAATGAGTGGATGAATTATTATTATTATTATTATTACTATCTTTAATTTCTATTATTTTCCCCAGTTTCCATCTCTTTCCCGATCCAAGTTATAGATTGATTTGCCTGCAAACCAACTGGTTAAAATAAAGGGATCAAAGCCACAAAAGAGAATGAATCTTGTTTGAAAAGAGCATTAGGAAAAAAACATTTTTTTTTTTTTTTAATCTAAGTGACCAGAAATAGGGAAAGGTGGTGAGGATGGGAAACCCATTTCTACAATAAAAATACAAACTCAGCTTTAAGTACAGATGCATTTGGATACAGACATTGAATCTACAAGACCATTTATCTCAGACAACATTTACACATAATACAACAATAGTGGCAAAAAATAATGGTATTGTGGAAAATATTTTATTCACTTGGTTAAACAAACAAGTGTCTTCTTCCATAAGATGTCTCTGGGGAAAAGTGATTATATATATATATATGTGTGTGTGTGTGTGTGTAAATTTGGTTGAAGCACTTTTTCTCTTGTTTATTAAGTTCCAACAAATTTGTTTACAAATTAATTTTTGAATTTTTTTCTTTACAGATTCTCTAAGTGGGTAGAAAATTTATTTTTGTTTGATCTGAAAGTGATAAACAACTCAAGTTTGAGAAACAAAGTACAAGATGAAGGCTACTCTTAATTACTTTTGTGTAATAGGTTTACATATATAAAGAGGAGTATTAAAAAGTTCTTTGTCACCTCAAGTAGTGTTGTGGCCTTGTTATGGCCAGAAATAAAAACACAAGAGAGGAATTGAGTTAAACAAATATATTAACAGAAAAAGTAATACAAGCATATACAAACGAAAGTGTTAGTGCAAAAATGTTCGGTCTGTTAGAGCTGACTGCTGGAAAATTCCTTCTCCAAAAGGCAGTACCTGCTCTTGTTTATAGCTGGGAGAATCCATGCGTGTGTGGATAAATTACCATAACAAGGAGGAAGAACTTTTTTCTTGGTAAGTGGCTTTCTCTTTTGCCACAAGTATATGATGTAATTTGTGAACTATAACAATAAGTTATTTGTTTTGTCTGAGGTATTGTAACTATTTACACTATTTATATTGCTCAGATTGTTGTCCTCATCTTTATTGCTATATTCATGGCCCAGTGGATAAAGGCATTGAATAAGTGATCCCAAAAGTGACTTGACCAAAAGACTTGTGAGTTACCTGGCCACAGCAGAGGGAATTAAAGCTTAGAGAGTTGAGTTACTAAAAGGGAGATAACTGAAACTGAGTTATCCAGAAGACACAGAGCACATGGAAATAAAACAGTCTACCCCAGTGGACTAAATAAAGAATTCAGTTCAAAATTCCAATGTCTATCACCTGAAGAATGACATAGTGTAGAATGGCTGAAGCATAGTGAATATGGTAATAAAGATGAGGACAACAGTCTGAATGATGTAAATAATAAATTACTTGTTTACAAGATTATAAAGTTATTTTTTTTGTCCACTGAGGAAGACAAATTCTTTAAGAAGTTCATTTTTTTTTTTGGAATCTAAGTAATTCAGTTTTTGTCATTTATAATTTTTAAGGTTGACTGTTAATTTATCTCAGGAAGTCAGGTCAGTTATCATTAATATACACTGATCTATTCAGACTAGTATCCTCATCTTGGTTGTGAGTCAAAAGCTTACAGCTATTTCTGAGATGAGAAATTATCTTCATTCTACACCAGTTTATTGATGATGATGCCTTGTCTTGCTTGTCATAGTCACAACATTTCGACCATTAGCCGTCATCAGGTGTTGGTTCTATTCAGTAACTTTCTCAGAATTTCTTACCTGAACTTTTTTTTTTTTTTTAATTGTTTCACCCCAAGCAAGGTGATAATACCACTAGAACACAGGGGATCACATTTTATTATAGAGGTGAAGGCTTCCATAGAACCAGCCATACTTTTCAGGCTCCAAACATACCTTCCCCAGATTTGAATACAAAGTTTTCCTTTTCCTAGACTGGCTGACATCTATGACAAAGAGCCCAGTCAGCCCTGCTATTTGACCTATAGAAGAATCAAGATTGATTCATGCGTTTTCCAGAGGCATTAGCATGAAGTGAATAAAGTAGAATCAAATGGGATTTGAACTTGGATTGCTGATTCCATTTTCTACACTGCTAGCCATTATGCTACCCACATATTTTATCCTGTATTAAAATGCTATACACTATATAGGTACCCCGATAAATCTATAATCAATTGATGAATTTTCATTGATTTGATTTTTACGGCTTATCATCCTTTTGCCGCTTATTTAAAGCCAGAAAATATTTTTAGATTATAAAATTTTTTGGATATAATAATAGTTTACTGAAATAAGTCCTACTACTAAATTAACCATAACTGGGGAGGGGGTAAAAGGTGGATTCATTCCTTTCTCAAGGGTATTTCCAAATAAACAGATATAATGAACTCGACTGGAATTAGAACTCAGTTCTCTGATTTCTAAATTCAGAACAATTATCCATTACAGATTTCAGCAATAGAGTGTCACAGGCATATCTGCTAGGGCGCTCAGAAAGCATAGCAGCCATCCATATATATTTTATATATTAGTTTTGATATCATTAGAACTTTATATATTACTCCTGGGTACAAACAAATGGTTTTGCTAATTTTGAGTAGATAACAAATTTAAGTTTTGTAACCCAAGGGACAGTAAATTTGAAAAACATCAAAACTACAGTATTTCTCCAGTAGAGTCGCAATATTTTGATATATAAACCTGAAGAGGCCACTGGAGAGAAAATATTTGAGTTTTATACTGTAATTCACCTCCTTTTGATTGACCAGTTACAAAATAAAGATTTGTGGGTTATACAATGAACTAAAGGTTGGCTTGTCTGGGAGTTGGATTAAATGTTCAGACGGAAAGCTTAAGTAGTTTCTGCTGTGCAAACAGGAAGAGGAAGGAGAAAATAAAAGCAGTCATTCCACACACATAAACATATATATATGTGTGTGTGTATATATATATATATATATATATATATATATATATATATATACATACACACATACATTTTATAAATTTGAAATCACCCCCAGAATTGGCCTGGAATGAAGAGTGAAAAAAAAAAAAACTGAAAAAAACAAAAAAAAACAATGAATGCTAAAAATTTGTACTGCAGTGTTATATAGGAATAAAGTGTCGCTGCTCACACTTGAGTTTGAACATAGATCACCAGTGAGCAAACACAGGCAATCCCATTATTGAATTAAGTAGAGCACAGGACCATAGAGGAAATGCATAAGTAGGAAGTCATGTGATGTCTGTTTGCCATTTCTAGTCTATCCTCTATTACTATACAGACCACTATTCTCTACTCTATTCACTATATTATTTCTCTATACGGATTACTATTCGAGCAAGTATTATTTAGCAAGTACTATTAGTGCAAGTGATATTCAAAGGTCTCTGACATCAATATTGTTCAACAGCATTATTGTAGTTGTATCTATGATTATAAAGTCTCTACTACAATGAGCATTACAAAAGTGTCAAATGAGTGTTTGTTGGTATCACAAAATGCAGTAATCAAGGTTAAAAGAGGATATTTTGATGAGAGCAAAATTTAATCATAAAATGCTTTTTTTCTTTTTGTCATAATAAAATTTCTAATAAAAAAATCATGTCTGACTTTATTTAACCATATATAATAATTTTCTCTTATTTAAAGCACAAAACAACTACTTTTTGGACCAATGTAAAAAAGGTGACCTCAAACTTATTGTTTCAGTACTAATTTTGCAACAACTTGGGAGAAATTGAAATAGTCTGGTCATTTATTAATTTATCACTCATTTTTACCAAATTTGTACCGAAACAATGTAGAATACATAAACCATAAAAAAAACTGAGTTGAAATTTAATTTCTATAACAATAGAGTTCAATTATAAATCAAGCAATAGTGTTTTGTTAATGTAGATTTTGTGCTTAGGAATTAAAATTCTTTTTCTGATTCAAATTGGTCTTTATTCAGAGTTTTCCTTCTCTAAGACTGGTTGCCAAACAAGGCTATAGTCCCTTTCTGTCCTGTTATTCATCTATAGCTGGAGGGGAAAAAGATGGATTCATGTCCTTCCCAAGGGTATTTGAGCATAAGTGAATGTAATGAATCCAACTTTAATTTGAACTTTGTTCTCTTATTCTGGCTCATTATCCATTACAAAACCCGCACATCCATAAAATGCTATTAGTATTATAATTATAGTAATGTTTTTTTCTGTTTTTTATTAGTACAATAAGTTTGTGCATGACTGGCAGCTGAGCAATATTTTGTGGTGTTATTATGATGAACACAATGGATGAAGTATATTTTAATTATTCCTTATATTATATTATTATTATTATTATTATTAATAATAATCTGAATTATTTCCTTATAATACACCCAAGTCATGTATTTACAAACTGAAACTTGTCACAATAATAGAATGTCTCTTGACAAGAATTCAGTGGAAAGTCTTTTATTTTTTACAATAACAGCCATTTCAAGACATGCACAACCCACTAACTTGGTTAATTTTTAAAAAATATGCTGGATATGGTAAATTTATCAGAGAATAGAATAGAGGCATGTAAGTTCCTGAAAATATTGAACAGAAAATACAAAGAAAATAACATGTTCAGTGAAAATTTTTGTTTTGGCTGATAAGTCATGGAAAATGTGTAACATGGAGACCAAAAACTATGACAAGTTCACTGGAGATGAAGTTACCAGATATGATAAGAAATAAATGCTCGTTAATGTTAAGCATGACAGTAACGAGAGAAACAAGTTAATTACTTTGAAAATTAAAGTGAACAACATATTACTTGTATTTAAGTAGTTAAGTTTGCCTTTTGCCTGGTTCACACTCTTTCCTGGTCTTTTGAACAGGAGTAGAGGTTTATCCCTTGTTTCCCATTTAGGGTTGGGTTTCTGGTTCCATCTAAAGTTTTTTTCTTCCTCTTTCAATTCCAGTAGTTTCTTGTGTCTTAGTGGCATTATTGCCTTGCTTGCAGGAGTTGATTAACCAAAAAAAAACAGTATTATAGTTAAGGGTAAAAATAAAAAAATTATTTCAACCTGACAAAAAGCTTGCCCAGTAACATCAGTAAGCAAATATTGATCAGTGCTAACACTTTTATGTGGGTGGTTACAGTCATAAATTGATTCAAAAACAGCATCAGTAAAGGTAAGTCAAAATTTTGCAATTTGGGTTCAAGTTTTAATATCCATTGATTAATGAGAATGCACTGAATCATGCTTTTGATGTACCAAAAGCAAACTATTTTACTATGTATTTTATTTACCATGTTTTGGCTTATATATATATATATATATATATATGAAGAAATATAGTCTTAGGATGTGGTATATTTATGGGATAAAGTGCTCAATATCAGAGGTAGAGCATGTGTAAATATAAAAGTGAACATAAAAGTCAACACTTAGAGGCGACAGTCTGTTTCATGCTGGATGCAATCATCAGGTCCTGACAATTGCATCTAGCATGAAACAGACTGTCATCTCTATGTTAACTTCTATGTTCACTTATATATATATATATATATATGTGTGTGTGTGTGTGTGTGTGTGTATGTATACAATGAAAAGCCAAAAATAATCTGCACTCTTGTGTAAAGATATGTTATGGTGAAAGTGTGGATAATTTTTTAATTACCTGTGTGTGTGTGTGACTATGTGTCTATCATGGTGGATGCGCCCGTTATATTCGACGTATGTGGGTTAAGCAGCTCAGTTCCTAGGAACTGGCAGCCAGACACCAGTACATATGATTTGATTAAACAACCCTCTGCAGGTTTTGAATTCAGAGTTGTCCTTCTTCTAGAACAGTTGCCATCCAAGGCTATAGAACCCAGTCTGTCCTGCTGGGGGGAGAAGAGGAGGATTCATACCAATTCCAAGGCTATTACCATGTAAGTGAAAGTAACGGGTTCAATTGAAATTTGAACTCAGCTCTCCTATTCCTCAATCCGAGCTGCTATCCATAACTTCACCATGCCTCCCCTGTGTGTGTGTGTATATATATATATATATATATATATATACTACAGTTCAAAAGTTTGAAACCACGCCCAGAATTAGCATGATATGAACTTGACAGAAGAGTGAAAAAAAATGTAAAAGAGCTTTTAGAGTTATTGAAAAAAAGAATGGAATCAATTATCAAACTTCTACTTTGAGAAACTTTTGCATCGATTGCCAAAAATTTGTACTGCAGTAATCAAGGCTAAAGGAGGTATTTTGACAAGAGAAAAAATTGATCATAAAATGCTTTTTTCCTTTTAGTCATAATAAAATTTCTAATAATAAGTCATGTCACATTTTTTTAAACCATGTAAAATAATTTTCTCTTGTTTTAAGTACGAAACAACTATTTTCTGGCCCAATTTTAAAAAATTACCGGGGACAGCCTCAAACTTTCTAATTGTAGTGCGTGTATATAATTTGAAATGCTTGAAGTTAATTATGAAATATGACTTCAAACATCAGTATTATAATAGCCAATAAAAAGTTATATACGTATACAAAATATATAAGTAGAAATATTGCTAGATGCAACTATAACTTGTATGGCAATATTTTCTTCTCTCATTTCTTTGAGAACTCTCTTCTGGCTTCTTGCTTTCCAGCCAACCTTGATCTTCAAAAATTTAAATAAAATCTCAAATGTCATCTTCTGTTTCCGTAATTTCTATTCTTTTATTTCTATCTCTCTCTTTAATAATATTTTTTCCTATTCTTTCACACTCAGTAACACCTTATGGCTAGATTGCTTTATCACTTTGCTTAGAGTGAAATGATTAAAAAGAAAATGTAGAAAATGATGACAAAAATATATTTTATTATATTTTTTTTACTAAATTGATATGTGGAAGACCAATAAAAGTTTTTTGGATATCACTACTTGATAATGAATAGTGATTTTTTTTTAATTGGGCTAAATTTAAAACTCAGCAGACGTTAATGACCTCAGTGTGAAAATCACCAATCCTTTAGATATGGCACTTGATCCTGATACTTATTGTCTCTTCTTTCTTCTTCACATGGGTCTGTCTCTCATTCCAGTTATATAATGCCTACTATAAGGGTTGAGGGAGGTTCAGAACTTAAAACGCTTTTCCCCTTTGTCTTATTAGTGTGGTGGTAACAGTGTGTATGAAAAAATATAACATGAAGAGTATTAAATAATAATAATAATAAAATAGCGAAATAAGGAAGATATTATCTTTGAGTATAGGATGATCATAATAATAATAATAATAATAATGACTAAAAATAGTAATAGTATTAATAAAAAAGAGAAAATTAAAAGGTAATAAAAGAAGACGTAAATAAATATGTAATTAAAGTATAAATTTAACACATCGACTGACAAACATGATTTAACTCATCGTTGGCGATTTTTATTATGTCACTGACTATGAGTTATTTTGTGCTTGGTAGTTTTTGATATATTTTCATCTGTGGACACCAGCAACGACTTCATTCACAGTGATACTTTTAGTGTGAAAACAATGTTAAAAATACAGCTGAAGCTATAAATCAACTCAAAATTTTTTTATTGCCTAAGTTGGTGTTTGAAGACAGATTTCATAACTGACCTCTGGTAGTTAACGTGTTTTGTGTGTGTGTGTGTGTGGGACACATGGCCTAGTGGTTACATGATGACTACTTGATGAATAAAACAGAATGTTGCCACTCTGTCTTGACCCAGTGTCAACTTATATATTTGCATATTATCCCTTATATTAAGCACTTTTTATATATATATATATATATATATATATATATGATATAGATATTATACATAGTATATTTTGGAAGTAAGTATTCATCTAAACAAGTATGTTAATAAAGAAATGACAAGGTCAGTATGTTTAATTTTGTTATATTTTTCTTATTTTTGGATAAGGGGTTGAGTATAATGTTTGAAGTTGTGGATAAACTGTCCAAAGTTCATATTTTGTTATTTTTGTTCAAGTACTTTCAACTTCCCAGTCATTAAAAATTAAGCAGACTGACCTTGTCAGTTCTTTTTAATCAAATTGGTTTGGATATGTAAGGATACAGAAGGGGCTTATCTCCCTTTGGGTGACATAAGTCATGTGGGTCACATGACAGTCACTTCATGATATCACTCTATACAGTGACCAAAGCAGCAGTTGTTTTTCAGTTCATGGACAGCAACCAAATGAGAAGGTTGCTCTCTTCTAGCCTGAGTCAAAGGGCCCAAGCTGAGGCTAAATCTCCCACAGCATCTTATAAGCATAGATGGATCTGGCTTAAAATTTAAAATTGGCTTCTCTAGGTCAGGAGTATCTCCAAATTATATGTAAGACCTTTCCATTTGTTCCTCCTTATACTTTGCTTTGCTGTGTAGATATATGTGATACATTGTTCTCTGCATGGGACATGTGTATATTTATATATATATGGTTTTGAGTATCTTAGTATTATAAAAGTCTCTCTGAGAAAAAGCATGTTTGTCATTCTTTTTCCTTTCAGCCATTCCATTACATTCTGTCCTGTCTGTGAACTATGGTGTTATTATATTCTGGATATAATAATGTCCATAATGGGAGAAACATAAAAGGGAGAATAAATCTTTCTTCCAAGCACTCTCATTATATACATATACACACACATACACATATATATATATATATATATATATATAAATAAATTATTTTCAGATAGAGTGTATCTGTGAAGGAACAGAATGAATAAAAAGACAAGAGGAAAAACTATTCTTAGTTGATACATTTTATTCTCTGAGGGTCTTTCTCAAGCACATTTGTCTTTTTTATATATATATATATATATATATATATATATATATATATATATACAAAATTGAACCAGACTGAGGACCTTTCAGGACACCCTTATATAATATATAATTATATAATTATGATTATTATAATGTATATAATTCAAGATGTTTCTTAATCAATAGTTGTCCCTCATCTAGTCTAGTTGTCCTACCAAAGCTAAAGTGCTCATTCTGCACTACAATTTCCCACATTGCTCAAGAGAAAAGAGATGGAATCATGCCCTTCCCAAGGACATTAATGTGAAAGTAAACAGCCTCAGCTGGAATTTAATCTCTACCCACTAAATTCCAATTTCAGCACAGATAACCATTTACTGGGACCATCCCTCCCAGCTGATAAGTGAGAAACTCTCAACACCAAAGAATGTAATCACAATTTAATGCTTTATATATATATATATATATATATATATATATTTATTCACTTTTATGCTACTATTTTTCTCCTTATCTATTCTCTTAAGTCATAATTTTAAGCACAAAGTTTCTACCATGAAGCCAATAACACGTTTAATGCCAAGGGAGTTAACTTTGTACTAAAATTAAGGTGAATGTTTACATTTCCCATGCAGAAGAGCAGGATGAGAAACATTTCAATAACTTGTTTAGATTATCCCTATCAACAGCATTGGTCAGGTGCTTTTTGTTTGTCAGCCAAGAGGGGAAAAAAGAGAAGAAAAATGCACTTGAGTTCGTTGAAAAAAATGTTATGCTGAAAATGAAAGCTTTAATTAATGTGCCCATGAAAACACAGCCAAAACTTGTCTCAGGAATATTATTTAAAAAACAAAAACAAAAAACAAAAAAAAAACAAGAAAAAAACCACTGCCAAAGATATTTTTGTAGAATTTTCTCTTGTATAGTTAAAAAGTAAAAATTCTATTTACACTATTTGTCGGAGTTAGCTCCTTTTTTAGTTCCTTAACCCTTCACCAGGGGTCTCTCTCCCCTGGCTATAAATAGCTGACTGATCCTTTGCCTCGATCTCTTTTTTTTCCTCAGGCCTTGGGCCTTATACCACCTCGCATATGTGAGCTCTCACAGATACAGCGTTTCCCAAATTCTGGGAACACGCTAAGAACAATACACATACGTACGTACACTCACCACAATACACACACACCACACAAACTCAATGTAACTGTCCATATGCTTGTAACTTTTTGTCAATACATATATTTATTTGTATATAATTATCGGTTTTGTTTGTTTTCTTTGGACTTAATTGAAGCCCAATATTCTCATGTAGCTGGACTGGCTAGCAGGAAATTATAACTCACGTGTGTTCTTCATATCTTCACCACCACAGTCTGCTACATATTACAGAGACAAAATGAATGTTTATATATATGTGTGTGTGTGTGTGTGTAAAATTTCAGATAAAATATATCTAGAAAAGGACAATATGATTAAAGACAAAAGGAAAGTTAACTTTGCCAATGCTTTTTTCATCCTTTGTGAGACTTTTATCAACTCAAATGCAAGGATTTTATTTTGTAACCATTATTTACAAACAATAGCATAAATGCTGTTAGTTTTTCAAAATGTTTAACTTTCGAAAAGCTCATAAATATTCATCAGCTTAACAGAAAAGTTTAGCTTAGTTATGGAGGACACTAAGTGATATTATTTAATGTCTTATAAATAAAAAAAGTAAAAATGTTCTTGAAAGTAAAAAATGTTCTTGAAATTTTTATGCAAATTAATATTTAAATTATGCTAGTCTAGAATTAATTTATATGTTATATATTTTAACTCTTTAAGCCATGTATTGGTGAACAATTTTAACCCTTTTGCCTGAGCTCCTGAGTCAAAATTCACAAATAATTGGTATGTAATGTTTCATGGTAGATATAAAAATAGTTACAAGTGTTTACCCACCGTCCAACTGGTGGCTGGGCATTAGGTCATTTTTCTCTACTACTGTTCAAATGTTGGCTGGGCATTAAGTCATTTTTCTCTACCACCGGTAAAGCGGTGGTCAAGGCTCAAAGGGTTAAATAACATGAGGTTATGAATTTAGCAGTTTTCTTTCAATTTTTGAACATTTTTATAGTCAATGATATTGGCTTCATGGGAAAGCAGTAATCCTCACAGAACAGAGATATTTGAAAAGATCTTGGCTGCAGAAATATATTTTGATAAAATGTGGTAGCACCATTTTTGAGAATTTTCCATCTAAGTAACTTACTTCCTCTTTTAATACATGTAGCATTATATATATATTACGATAAACGTGCAATCAATTTACAAATTCATGAATTATTCACACAAAAACAAATGCAAAGGTTAATGATTTAATTGGCGAGAAATCCATCGTCACAAACAATTCAAATAATATACAAAAACCTCCGAATCCGTTATGAATGAAAAGATCCTTGTTTCTATAAATTTCTGCCGTATTAGTTCTTATTTTTACTACAAGCTTTCGTTTGTTCCTACAGACATCTTCAGGTATGGAATAGATGTTGTTCTTGTTTTTTCTCTTAGTAATAAGAGGACAACGAAAATATATGTATTGTTGTATCCGAAAATGCTATTGGAAATGAGTTATTGTTTTTGGAGTGCATTGTAGCAACGCTGAGTTTGATTTTAAATTTTTTTTACAGTTGTGCGTTCATGTACAAATATGGTGATAAAATATATATATTGAAACCTCACAAGTGAACCAAACAATTATGTCTAAATTACATAAAAATTAAAATAACACAGACACTTTAACAGATATATCTACCAAAATAACACAAAAGTATCTTGAAATGCTAAAGAGTAAATTTATTCAGTAAAATTGCCACTGGCTTCAACCATGACCTCCAGATGACCTTAGAATCACTTGTATCTCTTCTGGAGAGACACTGTGTTTAAGTTGGTGAATGCTGCCATAATCCTTGCCTTCAGTTCATCTTTAGTGTTACAAGGTGCTTTGTCAGTCTCTTGTTTAACTATGCCCTACACATAATAATCAAGGTGGTTGCGGTCTGGGCAATTAGGTGGCCAGATATAAGAGGTGATGTGGTTACAAAAATTGTCTAACAGCCATGACTAGGTTCTCCTGCTTGTGGCATGTTACCAGAGCAGCATTACCTCCTCAAGGTACTTGATGTAAGCCTCCATGTTCAGTCTCAGACCCTCACCAACAAATTCAGGAGTTTTTCTGATCAGAACACTCAGAATGAGTTTTCCAAGCCACCGTACCTTTGTAATCACCATTAGACTCATCCAACCCTTTCCAAATCCTTTGCACTGTCCTCAGATGGGCACCCAAACATTCTTAAATGTTCATATTGGAGCATCCAGCACAAATGCCAAGCAGTACAGCATTTTTAAATTTCTGATGGAGTGAATTGCATCATGGTGCTTTTTTTCTCACAATTGGTGCCCAACTGACCCTACTATACTGTGCAGTCAACAAAATAAAAAAACAACATGCATACGTAAAATTAAAAATATAAAATGGCGAAAATTTATCGATTGCACCCTGTACATAAGCATAGTAGTCTGATGAAAGAAATTTGAAAAGACAGAATAATGATGGTGATACAACCTTTAGAGAAGAAAGCAATTTAAGAAAAAGAAAAGAATATTTAACAATGTTTAATAGTTTTTTTCACTCTTCTCTAGCTGTTGTAAAATATTAGAAGAGTTTATTTTGTTTTTTAATTATATTTATTGTATATCTGTCGATCATTAGAGAAAATAGAAACCTGAGAATATATATAATTAATCATGGGATCATTAATTATATGATCTGTTGATCACCTAATGTTGTGTGAAACTGACAGTCACTATTCACACTATTTACATCATTCAGACTGTTGTCTTCATCTTTATTGCAATATTCACAACATTTTAACCATTGTACACTTTGACCTTTTTCAGGTGATATATGCTCAAATTTCAAACCAAACCCTTTATTTAGTTCATGAGGGTAGATTTTTCTAATTCTCATGCTATTTTTTGATATTTCAGTATCAGTTAATTCCCTTTAGTAACTCAACTCTACAAATTTTTGTTCCCTTTGCTGTGGCCAGGTATTTAACTCACAATTCTTTGTGTCAAGTCATATTTTGGATTAGTCAGCCAACACTTTTATCCATTTTATGAATATGACAATAAAGATGAGGATAACAGCCTGAAAAGCGTAAATAGCTGCAATACTCAGTAATATAGACAGATATTGACAGTCACCATGTGATGTTGATTTTTATGTCCATATTGTTTATACCTACAAACATTCTTTGATACTGAGTACTATTCCTCCATAAATATAGAAAATTATATATACAGACACACCTGTCATATACGAACCCCTTGTTAATCGACTTTGGGTGCAATAGACAAAATCTGCAGGAAAAAAAATCTTTCAAATCATCAGCGATGTATTTCAAAATTTGCAGGCTTAGTGGAATAAATCATATTAGTTCTCAAAGTGTCCACTTGGCGGTGATTGCAGGCCTTTCAATTGTAAACAAAGTCTGATGTACAATATATAAAGTATGATACATTAGTGCATGCCTGAGAAAGTAGCAGTGGAAATCTATTATTTTTGTTATTTTGATTAATATATTAATTGTTCTGCTCTCATCATGATATTGAAGCAGAAGTAAAGTATAAAAAGGAAGCGTACAAATCTAAGTATCAGTGACAAATTAGAGATTCTAAAATAGTTAGAGGCTGGAGTTTTGATTGCAAAAGTGTGCAACGAGTACGGTGTAAAGAAACAAACTGTTATACATGTTTATAGTATTTACATTATGATCATAACTTCCGGTAGTTACTACAGTGGTTTTGTAACTAAAAAGATAATCCCTTCCCATCTATGGACCATCAGCTTTAATGGATAATACCTTATCCTATTAGTCCATTGATGAGAGGTTTGTCTGCATATTATATATATATATATATATATATATATGCATGTTTCATTAAAAATGACAGACAAGGTACTATGGTTAAGCTTTTTATTTAATTTGTCTTGTGTTCGAACAAGAGCTTTCTTTTCTGGATACCTATCTGATCATAGCTCCATTAGAACCCATTTAAACACACACACACAACTTTACCAGACTCCATTAGAAACATACTAGTAGAAAACACAAATATAATAACTTCATCCACTTGTAAAAAAGATTAAAAATAACGGAAGCTTTAATAATAAAAAAGAAAAAGCCAACTCTTAGCAATATTAACTACGAACAAGGCCACAATGTGCTAACTGTATTCGGAAATTAAAAACATCTCTATAACACAGTAAAACATACACATAATGCACACACTCAATTAAGCTTAAAAATTGAATCATCCTTGATAATGGCTAAAGGTATAGCCGAAAGTGCTTGGAACTATAAAACATTTGGACTGTTTTTATACACTCTTTGTCCAGAAAAGAAAGCTCTTGTTCAAACACAAGAAAAATTAAATAAAAAGCTTAATCATAGTACCTTGTCTGTTGTTTTTAATGAAACATGCATAAACGAAGGATTGCTGCCTAAATATACATATATATATATATATATATATATATATATATATATATACACACACACACACACTTCATTAAATGTGACAAGGGAAATTTCATCAGTTTTTTATCCAAAGACTGGGTTACTTAACTGGGCCCCACCTCTAAGTTTATTAGCTGCTTTAACAAAACCGCCCACTATATAGCACATATTTGGCTGTTATGTATGTGCATGGTATACCCTTATCAGACTAGGTGTTGTGATGATTATATTGGACTTTGTATATTTTTTACTCCAACATCACTTTGTTGATGCCCTACTCCCTCTATTTCTCAATAATAATGTTTATGTCTTAAGTATATATTTATTTTTGATTGAAAGTTGGTTCGGAAAATGGAAGGGGTTAAATGAAATGAAAGCAAGCAGACATGAAAATAAGGTAGTATTTTTACCTTATTTTCTTGTCTACCTCCAGGTATAATGCAATCTATTTTTGTATGGAAAAAGCATGGATATATTATTAAGTCTAATGTGATTTCCTAGTTTACTATACATGAAACATGAAACAGTTTTCAGTTTGGGCAATGTATTATTTAATTGTTAGGACTATACAAAAAGCCAAATATTTATTTTTCTGTGCACAACAAATAATTTTCTTTCATTATAAAATCTAATATAGTGCACAATATTTTTATAGAGGATGTGACATCTTGATGAAAAACAAGGAAAAAGCATTTTCTTTTTAGTGGTCAGTACATCGGTAAGACAATTTTAGAAGCTGACACATATAATTTTCTATTCTCATAATTTTCTCTTTGTACTACCTCCTCTTACATTCATGTCACATACCTCATTCAAATAGCGCTCTGCCTTGAGTGACTTTTGAGCCTTGTACTGAAAGAACTTTAATAGAAAAAAATCTGGAGTAAATGATGAGAGCAGTGATGATTACAGCTCATCAAAAAACAAGTATAGTTTGCAATTTTAATTAATACTATCTCAACTATCATCAAACACTTTCTGTCAATTTTTATTTTCACAGTAGTCAACCGCTATTTGTTGTTGACTTGATCCCTGTTCTTCTTTCATGCTTTCCGCAATCCCCTCTATACACTTTTCCTCACTTTCACTCTCTGTAACTTCTGCATGCTAGTAGTACCCCCATCTTGCCTGGGGCAAAATGCTTAAAAAAAAGAAAAAAGAAAAAAAGGCATTTGTCTGAATCATTACAATGTTACCACTGTTATAATGAGATTTTGGTTCAAATCTAACTATGGTTGATTTTTCAAAGTGGTGACTTCTTGATAATTTTTCTTGCCAGAATCCATCTTGCATATTTATAAATTTACCATTCATACATGCATTGAATATTGCTGCCATGTCTGATCTGTTGCTCCTGCTATCTTGAAATTCTTGAAAGTGTACTACTAGATTAGCAAATAGGTCACGTCTTTAACTGTTGAAATAGCAAAAGATGTAACTGTAAGTTCTATTCTAACAGTTTCTTTTCTCGCACTTCTTGTCTGTAGAACTCTTCTCTCTTTTCTTGTCTCCCTTCCACCTACAATATTCAAAAATTAAAATGGAACATCAATCGCCATCTTCTGTCTTCTTGAACTCTGTTCTTTTATTGCTCTTTCTCCTCACTAAAGTTTCTTCATTCTCTTTCACTCCAGGTAAACCTTTGCATCTTAGGGGCACTATCATCTTGATTGGGGTGAAATGGTTAAAAAAAATCATTCTGGTGAGTCAATTCCAGCATGTGGCACAGTTGAGAAGAGTCCCAAAACTATACCATGGGTTGACTACCTTGTGAGTGAAATTGGATAGACGGAACTAAGCCATTGATATTTGTGTGAGCATGAAGTTACAAGACAGTGACAGAGGGTTTGAGCATATTGGTCTTTGTCACACTGTTGCAGGGTGGCGCTCTGTAAGCGTTAAAGAAACGTGCTTGAGCAGGCATCTGCAATAGTCATTATCTACCACCCGAATATCCTTGGAAATGATTGGCCAGCCATATTGTAGTATTCACAGATAAACTGAATAAACAAGTAAACTGAATCAAAAATAAATTTCTGTAGCCTGAGAAGCACAAGTTTTACAGTAGGCCTACATTAGATGGCAGTTAATTCTTCATACAATTGCTAAAAGATTACATGCAACCTCACCTACCCGACCAATACTGGTTTTCCTATTCTGCTACAAAATTTCTTGTATTGTATACAAATAGATACAATACACTTGCTAATGATGTTCTATATATCTTCTTTTATGTACCATGTCCCTTCAGGATATGAATAATCATGGCCATCCACAGCTTCCTGTCCTTTGTAGCTCTTAGTAAGTTTTGTATTTTTGCTATCCCCCCCCCATGCCTGTTCTGACAACCATTTACATAAGCTCGTTAAGTAGGTTACTCTCTGTTTTTCTCTCGACTTGTGAAATTCTGATGGAAGACAAAAGCAAAGATTTTTTTTTCTAGAATTCTTTCAGAATCTATGGAGTGACCCTTTTGTTCTCTTGCTTTATCGAGAGTTAACTTTCTTCCCCCCTCCCTGAAGATTGAAGACAAGTAATAAGATAAAGCAAAAAAGTAGTAGTGACTAAAGACGCAACAGAAGAAGCAATTCTTCAACCTGGGAGCGGGAAGGAAAATTAAAACCTGATAAGATGTTGGATGTTACAGAGACGTGGGTTGCTGATAAGAGATATTGGCAGGGGATCTGAGATGTTAGGGCATTTTGACTACTTTACATCTGATTGGTTCAATCTCTACCCACTTTTTTTTTTGTTTATTCATTGACGGTGGAGTAATAGATAGCGGCACGGACTGAGGAATCAGAGAGCCGAGTTCAAATTCCAGTTGAATCCATTACATTCACTTACATGCTAATGCCCTTGCAAAAGGTATGAATCCTCTTCTTCTCCGCCCCCCCATCTATGGGTTAATAGCTGGACAGATTGGGTTCTATAGCCTTGGGTGGCCACTGGTCTACTGCAGAAAGAAATGGCAACCTACTGTGGGAAAAAATCTGCCTCATCAGTCATGTATCGAAAGATACATGATTGCCTAAGCGTGTATCACACATGGCACATAACTGACTGATTTATTCAAAGGATTACCAATTCTTCATTCTAAGAAAACCTAATCCCACACATAATTGTAAAGCAATAAATTTAGTTATTTTCAAATAGTAAAAGACTTGTTTCCAGAATACAAAGAAACAGTCTGTAGGAAAAAGACGAGGATAATTGCATTATTGAGACAAAATGTGTTGGTGTAAAGGTGTTCTGATAGAGAATATACACTAACTACTAGGATGGTGGGATGGCAACAATGGGTGGGTGGAGGTAGTTGATAAAAATATTGTTAGGAAATTTAATTATTTTGAATAAAGAAAACACTGGAAAAAAGTTACTCTTATTTTTTTATATTGATTTGAGAAACAGATTTAATTCAGAATTACTATTTTTTTCCAAATTAAGTTTTACCTTCAATGACCACAAATCAATGTCAAGTCACTTCCTATTTACATGATTTATATTTGTAAATTATTACTGAACTTTATTATTATTATTAAAGTATTACATGTATGCCACTGAGGCTGATGGAAATGAGTGCAGACAAAAATTCTTCCCTGCTTACTCCTCTTATTCTGATTAAGAAACTCTGGAAAATAACAACAATTAGATAGACATATGGTCATCTCCTTGAAAATTTATATTTTCTTAGTTAAACATTACTCCAAAACTTGTTGCTATGTTGGAGTGGAATTGCTTTATTTTTCAAATTAGAGAATTTTAACAGTATTGTGCTAACAAAAATTGTGTTAAAATGTACTGTTTTTTGCTGGGTTATACTATACACATCATTATAATATAAATAGTTATTGTAGATTTTACAAATATAAAGGTTAATAGTTTTTAACTTGTGTTTAAATCGATGTATTTTTTAAGTTTTTTAAAATTTTATATTTATTAATGATATGGCTAAATTAGAAATAAAAATGTCTGGAAATACTTTGATTTCTGTTCAAAGCCTTAGAGAATTTACTGAGAGATCAGAAAGTTTTGGCATTGATCATGACTTTTATGAGGTGATCAAATGTATCCATAATGATTAATAACTTTTAAAATGAAGCTGAAATCAAAGATGTCAGGAAAAAAAAAATCATAATATATATATATATATATATATATATATATATATAGCGAGAGAGAGCACGCATATTTTTCTTTAATAAGATATCTCAATTATTCAGGCTGGTAGATGAAAATAAATCTACTGTTTAATAAATAAATGGAGTGTCTACTCAAATATGGGTATCCACTAAAAATAACTTTAAAAATGATAAAATCTGTTGGATTAATAAATAAAAAATTTATTACTTCTTTAGAAATTTACATTCAGATACAAAACTTAGCAGATATGAACTTTTAAGAATCTAGGAAGGATTTGTATTTATTTGTACTATTCAGCCTTGCTTGATTGGTGGCACCCTCCATGGACGAGTTAGCCTAAAGCATATTGGATCTAATGACAGTTGACCTCAATGTATATATATATATATATATATATATATATATATATATATAGTAGTTGACTCTCCCGTTGAATTCGACTTATGAGGGTCAAGCAGTTCAGTTCCCAGGAAACCGACAGCCCGACAACAGCACATGAGATTTGATTATAGTGGTGAAGGTTTTGTGCAAGACCATCCACACTTTTTGAAAGGCCGAATACAGAGACCTGGTGCACTACGTGCCACAGGGTCCCCAAACAACCCTCCACAGGTTTTGAATTCAGAGTTGTCCTTCTCCTAGACCAGTTGCCATCTAAGGCTATAGAACCCAGTCTGTCCTACTATTTACCCATAGCTGGAGGGAGAAGAAGAGGATTCATACCTTTCCCAAGGGTATTAGCACGTAAGTGAATGTAATGGATTCGACTGGAATTCGAACTCGGCTCTGCGATTCCTCAATCAAGCACGCTATCCATTACGCCACCATGCCTCATATATATGTATATATATATATATATATATATATATATATATATATATATATATATATATTCAAGGATACCCATCTACTAGGGTTGCTAGTCAATCCCTTTATGTTCAACAACCACAGAGCCCACCTATGGTTTCTACTGCAACTATGCTGAGTAGACCTTAGCTACAGTTTCTGGGAGAGAACATGTTATCTAGTGTGATCAATAATCTGAACAAGGCCAGCACAATCAAACTCTTGGTCACAATGACTTATGACTTTGTACAAGTATAGCTATCGATGTACCCCAAGTGTTCCATCTACCCAATTATAAAAGTTATACTGAAATATATTGGAATATCTAATCTGAACTTGTGAAAATACAAACTTTAAGCAAAATTGACACAGTATATGGAAAAAAGAATACGTTACATAGAAGCTACATTTGGTTGGAAGTGGAGTAAATGTTTCTCTGGATAAGTCATCCATTTCTGGGGATTCCAAACCCTGTGTCAGCACCTTCCTCATTGCAGTAAGAGTGGTAGGGTTAGTATAATATTGATGCCAGCATGACAGTGATTACAGGGAGTGGGCAAAAATTGTTACACTTGGCCCATATGTATATGGTGCTACCCAAGTAAAAGCAACTGTTTCACGTCCTGCCTTATTGGTGAGGCTAGGTAAATATACCAGGAGAGGATATAGGTCAAAATGATGCTTCCACACCATATATCTAAATTAATTATAAACAGTAATGGAAAAGGAAAATTTTGCTAAAATATGTTTAAAAGTTTCCAAATTTTCATCTGGAATCAAGAGAATATAATTTTAAGCGAACTGGACATAATATATATAAAAAAGGTATTAATTTAAACCAATAGTAAAAAGTTAAACACAAGCTTTTTAGAAAGTAAATCAAATATGATTCATTTCTCTCTAATTCTGACTGTCAAGGGAATTATTTTTCAGTTCTAAAATATGAGATATTTACAGAATCAATTTTCTTCATTTGTTTTGTTTGTCACATTTGATTATTAAGTACTAGGTAAATAAACGT
>CAHIKZ030000155.1:517500-532500 GCA_903632075.3 Acanthosepion pharaonis
TCTTCATTGCTTACATGTTTTGTCTATGGTATTCTCAGCATCTTACTGTAGAACCATACCCCAACTGCTTCAAATCTCCTCTTAATCTGTGAGGAAATCATTCAGTATTCATTGCCATATAGGAGGATTGATATGACATAGAAGTTCCGCATTCTAATATTGTTTGTAATGAAATTTTCCTGTTTCTTAATACTTTGTTTAGCTTTTGGAAGGCATTTTTACTATTCCAATTTCTTTTTGGATATTTGTGTCACATTTTCCCCTCAACGTATTACTTCAGGTTGATAGCAATTATGGCTCTACATAAATTCTATTTCCTTATTAAATTGTCAATTACCATAACTTCTTGTTAGTGATAGTGGAGTGGTTTCCTGTTGCCATCCCCACTGTGTAGTCCTTTTCGAAGACTGGCTGCTACTCAGGAACTCAGTCTACACTGGTTTGTAACCACAGTGGAAGGAGAAATGTATTTATGCCTTTCCCAAGGGCATTAGTATGGAAGCAAATGAAACAGACTGGGCCAGAATTTGAACTCACTTTGCTAATTCAAATTACTCTGCCTATAAACATTACCCACCCACATAACCCCTTAGTAAAAATCAAGCAGTATTTGGATCTGATGTAAATTATTGACTATTTATTGGTACTAGAAGATGGTGTTTGAGTTCAGATGAAAGATCAGTATTTGAAATACTGGTTTTCAAGACAGGTAGACCCTCCTCACTTGGAAAATTGTGCAGTATATTTTTCTTAGCACCACTTCACCATATGTAGCCTTGTTCCAAACTCGGTGAAGAAACTTGTCTCTTGGCAAATAATCTTTCTCAATAAATATTTACACTATTTACATTGTTTCGACTGTTGTTCCCAGCTTAGTTGTCATATTCATGTTTTGGCCATTATACACTTCTTCAGATGATTGTGTCCTCAAGTACACATGGCTTAGTGAAAAAGCATTGATTGAAGTAATCCAGTGACTTGAATCAAAGAGTTGTGAGTTCAATACCCAGCAGAGACAAACAAAAATTAGAGAGCTGAGTTAAAAGGAAATAACTGAAACTAAGATATCTGGAAGAGGCATGGCACATGGAACTAGAACAATCTACCCTGGTAGATGAAATAAACGGATTGGTTTGAAATCCCAATCAACTGAAGGAGGCCAGAATGTACAATGGCAGAAATACTCAAATCTAATACAACTTTGTGTAGCAATGCAGAAAGTGATGATCTTCCTTCTTAGAGGACACATTTATTAAGAGGCCTTGAGAGTCAGGTGATGACAGCCTATGTTGACAATAGTCATTTGCTGATTAGCTCTCAACAGAAACAGAGGTGGTAGGAAGATCCTGTTTAGACCCTGAGGAAGTCAAATGTGGTAGCCAGCAGGGGTTTAGAGAATGAGAGAATACTGTGTGTTCTAAATAAGGAACATGAAAGATATCACCTGAGCTGACTGTTTCTTTCCTAGAAATATTATAATTAAAACCAGCTTTATATTCATCCTTTGACATATTGCTTGCTTTTGTTCATATGTGTTTTCAATTACTCTCTGTGGAACATATTGTGATAAATATTTGTGCATTTATGTAATATTCATTGAGAGTGGCCTTTCCATTATCTTCTCTCCTGCGAACCTTTTATGCTCAAATATTCATGGATAAAAGTTCACATGAGAAGTATGCATAGACACTCACTTCACTTTGAAACTGTGAGGCTGGGATTTGTATCATTAAAAGAAAATCTTGTCAATGAAATCACAATAGTTTAACTTTTTCATCAACTTTGAATGGTCCAATAATGGTTTTGTCAACAATTCCAGCTTATATCATAACACTATAACCTCCTTGCTGTTTTTTTTTAGTCACAGAAACATCTGCACTGGATAGAATGCATCCCTTGATCCTTTGAGTGTCATCTAAAATTCATGCATGAAAATTACTTTAGAAAAGTCAATTTTCATGTATTTCTCGGTCCAATTTTGATGCTTAAAAACATTTACTTTACTGAGAGGAGATTTCTTGACAGATCCCAATTTACAAACTATTCTATACCTTTTTTTTCTTCTTGACTCTTTCAATTCCAGCTTGTTGAAAGTAGTTGTTTCACTATAACTCATTTCAGTTTAAATTCACCTTGAAGAGACAAGTTTTTAAAGACTTAGTTATATTTTCAACAGTTCTCTATATTATTTGATGATCTCTGCAAAGCTCTTTTGATATCTTCAATGCAGATATTCCATTACTCAATAACAGTTATTTTCTGTTTTTCAACATTTGTTAGATCGTTTCTATTATCCATGTTTCAACATATATTATGGAAAAAATAGTTTTTATTAGATTTCAGATATTTTAAACTGATATTAGTTTAATCTGCAATTTTTATAATAAATGCATTAACTTTAATAAAACATGTTGAAGCTACCTAAAAATGTAACTCAAGCTTTGTTTTGATCTCTAAATTAATCGTTTAAAATTTGATAAGGAAATTTAAGTCACTGAGGTTTATTTAATTTGCATAATACCTTCAGTTAGATTGTACTGATGACAATGTATTTTCTTAAATGGTAGTAGAATGTAAGAACAACCTTAGAATTGTGATAAAAATAAAAAAAAAATGAAAATGAGTCAAAAAAATAGGATGGAAATAATTACATATTTGTGGCTTTCTCCTACTTAGAAAGTCAATATAATTTCTGGTGAGGGTGAAGGGCAAAAGTTGTTTTTTTTTCTCAAAGAAACACACTCATTGCAGGATTCTTGATTCTTATGCTTATCATTAGAGCTAAATCCTTAAAAACATTTTGATGATAACAGATAGAGATGATAGCACTACATCACATTACATACTGATTTTATCAGGACTTATTCTTATCTACATCATCTTAACCTCCAAAGAGCACTCTGTGTAAATGAATACGTTTGTATTTATGCCTGTATATACTTAGCTATATCTGTTTTTTTCAGGACTGTGGGCTTTGAATGCATCTAATATAGAAAAATAACAACATCGGTGCTGAAAGGAGAAAGTTCTCAATAGAGGGATATTATATTTTTAAAATAATCTCACTCAAAATAAATAAATTATTTATAAAAAGAAAAAAAAAATGGTCAACAGAATTTCAATGAGGGTTAAGCAACAATCTATAATGAATTTCTAACGACATTGAAAATCCCTGCAGCCAAATAGTGTAATTTGAGTTCTGATTCAAAAATAGCATTCCAATCAAAAGAATGGAAAAAAAATGCGTCTTGCCTTCTAGTAGCTAGAGAGTTAAGCAGAATGGGCATAAGGACGAGTGATTAGAATGTTTGAATTTCTACCAAGACTCTGTTTCAAAACTAACAATGGTCGATTTATAAAAAGTTAACTTCTTGATAATCATCCTGTCGGGAAATGTCTGAGAACCATACCATACACTGATCATAAACAAATTTTAAGGAAAAAAAAGATGAGATGAATGTTTAGAATAAAAAGTTAAAATTTCTGGGATAGATAATGAGGAAAGTGGGTTTGGAGAACTTGACACTCTCAGAACATATTGAATGCAAGAAGGACAAAGAGAAACATTGAGTAACCCTGTATAAATGGCTGGTTGAACTGGATTGTGAGAAGGAGAGTAAAAAGACATTATTAAGAGTTACATAGGATAGGAAGTCATGGAAAGCAATGATCGCATATAACCCGAAAAGACACAGCACAGAGAAGAAGCTAAATTTAATTTAATTAATCATCTAATTCTCAACACGCACATATAGCTTCATCATCTCAAAATGTCTGTGTCTTGCAATCAGCATTCATTAAGTTGATTTTATAGACTTAAATACATACACTAAGTTTCAATGTAAATCTGTGTAGCGGTCTGTTTCTTTTGATATCTGTTTGTTAGGCTTTGAGGTTTGCTAATGGAAAAGATGCTACTGTTGACACAAGAATCTCTACTGTCAACAGACCGATGCTAGTTGATACCCATAAAATGGATGGCAGGAAACTACAGTGTCTGATGTTCTAAATTCTTTATTTTACCATTAATAGCAAGTCTAGAATCTTCTGGAACAGGGAGGGAAGGCAGAGCAGAACAAGCGTCTGGGACTAACAAAGGCTGACTTGGTAGCTGATGGATCTCTGTGAAGTCTGCATCAGACACAATAGCAGACAGGAAAATTTTTGATCCTTGTTTTATGAACTGAGCTTACTACTATCCTCCTGTCTTTCGAAAAACGTTTTTCTTGAATATATGGAAAATACAAAAACCTTTAATATAATACAGTCACTTAATGTTGTTATTATTGATGCATTATGGGAATTAAATGGTTACATTTAATATTTCTGACTTTGTGAAATCTTGGTCAATTATTATTATTATTATTATTATTATTATTCACTAGCTTAGAAGCTGCCTTTTGGGCTGACTTTAGGCTTGTTCCTGCGGAGGACTTTTGGCTCTTCTGCCTTTTAGCATAATCATCCTATTTATGTCAAATTTATAAGAATTTAAAAATAATAAAATTATTTTATCTTTATTCAACACCTTAATTCAACGTTTCTTTGTACACAACTAATCTCCATAATGTGTTTACATTTATTTTGCATACAATTTTTATTTTCTTTTAAAATCACCATTCTTTATGATCCCTGCAAATAAAGTCACTCTTAAAAGACACCGAGGAACCCAAACTATATAAAATGTAATTCCCTATGTATAATATAACTTCATCCATAATACACATCCCTAAAATTGTGCTGAAAGTGTGGGAAAATGCTTTTACTCATGCATAACATGCACCCCTTGTCTGGTAATCAAACCCTATAAATTGTACCTCTCCAATTTCATTATAGCCAGCATTTCCTACTCTTATTATAAAAAAAAAACTGCATTTAAACATAGAATAATATTATTCGAATTTAGTTTTATGATAATTCTTATTTTATTTTACATTTGTAAGTTTTGTTAGGTACATATGATTTTATTTGACATCCTTATGGGGTCGGAATCACTGAATGTTAGTGTCATTTGTCATGTTTGTAGTGAGTAGTCATTTTGCAACTGAAATCAACCTATGAAAAGGCAATTTTTTTAAAGATATTTTTATAGCTGTACATAATACGCACCTTTTTATTTTTTATTTTTTGCATAATTATTTTAGAAAAAGAAAAAAAAATATATGAGCAATGTACCATACCAAGGTTAAGCTTTAATTACAGTTTAATTAATTAGACATTATCAACTGTAATGAAAAGCGAAATTAAAGTTAAATTTTTGCACAATCCAAAACATTTTTATGCTTTAAACAACTGACAAAGGGTTGATAAGCTATAAAAACAATCAATTTCCTTCTTTCCTTTTTTTTCTCTCAATGAAACCAAAGAATATCTCTGATATGTCTTCTCTGCTTTTCCTTGTGATAAAAACTGAATAGTCCATTATTTATGAGGTACTGGCAGGGTGTACCTGATAACTAATGAAGGACCAAGTGGAATAATAACATGATAATTGTTCAGATGTGAAATATTTATAAAAATGTTTTTACCAGAAGTAACACAATACTAATATAAAACTAATATAATATATAGGTATAAATTTGTATAATACAGATGTTGGCATTTCATTTGAACGGAAATGATCTTACAGAACCCTTATCTTTAACATCCATATCCAATAATTTCTTCTGTAGATAAGCAGGCAAGGAATGCTTGACCCTGGCATCTGTAGCTATTTACATGATAAGTTCAAGGATTATTTTTAGGGTAACCAACATATTAGAGATTTTAGAGAGACCAAACTTGTAAAGTAATTGTTATTTTGTAAAGGAAATGGCAATAATTCTTTCAAATAAAAATGTTCATTTTATCTCTCATCATATTGTGTGTGTGTGTGTGTGTATATATATATATATATATATATATATATTTTAAAATTCCTTTTAGGATACTAAAACAACATGTAAAAATCACTACACAATTGCAGTCATATTTTGATGCATACCAATGCATCTCTTCAGGTGATTGTAAATTACTGGCAAGTGAACGATTAATTTAGTTTCAAAAGCAAAATACATTCTCTTTTTTTTTTTTTTTAAATATCTTATCTGTATAGATAGATAGATATAGGGAGCAATGTGCAAATTGTTGGCATTTTATATTTTTATTTTCATGCATGTGTGTTGTTTTTATTTATTGTGTTGACAACACAGTATAGTAGGATCAGTTGGGCACCATCTGAGAGAAAAAGAGCACCATGATCCAATTCACTCTGCTAGAAATTTGGAAATGGCATGCTGTACTGATTGACTTCATGCCAGAATCTCCAATACAAACATTTTGGTGTGTTTGGGTGTCACTCTGAGGACAATGCAGAGGATTCAGAAAGAGTTGGATGACATATCCAGTCAACATTATAGTGTTTGGAGGGATCACTAGTGATGGTGATGTTATGCTATACCATTCATCTTCCCACAGAGCCTCAGACTCAACATGGAGGCCTACATCAAATATGTCAAGTGTAGGACTTAGTTGGGCAAACAGACCAATACTTGACTGTATTGCAAGTTGAGTCTGCTCTCACAATTGTCTATCTGGGCCAGTTGGTGAGTGGTTTATATAACAGACTGAGATGTTCCATTATGCTACTTAGGAAAGCCTATTCTCTAGGTTCTGATTGGCTGCTGACCTTGATGTGGATACTGTGATCAATAAATATCCATCATTAGACTGCTTTGCATGCTTGAGTACGGGGTCTGTATTAAGTTACAGCTCACTTTCTTTTGTCTGCCAACTGGACACTAGATTGGAACTTTCTCGCAAGGGTGAGTATCATATTTTGTTTCTACATTGAGGTGGTAGTGCTGTCCTGAGTCAAAAGAGTAGCTGCTGGAAAACCATATGTCTGGCAACAGAACTCTGCACTATACCATACAAGCAGGAGAAACCAGTCATGGCTGTCAGACAATTTCTGTGACCACATAACCCTTTCAGTAGAAAATTCCTTGCAAAAATATCTATGGGAATTTATTCTGTTGTGTTTTTACAATTTTTGTTTTGAATATTTGAATAAATAAATATTAAACTATTTTTCAAATAATTGTATTTAATATTCTTCTTCTTTTAAATTTACTTTGTTGTTTTAATATTCATTTTTTAAAGTCACGCTTTTATTTACTTTAGATATGGAAATAAATTCAAGAAAATAGAAATTTTAAAACAGATACAATGTTTTGAAATTATCAGCAGAATTAAAAAGTAAAAATTATTCCCGTTCAGTTTTACTTTTTAATTCTGAGAATTTCAAAATGCTTAAAAATGCATTCTAATGCAATTATTAGGTATTTTTAATTTTAAAATGTATTTGCAAATACAAATCATACAGTGATAATTTTTTTGCAAAAAGGTGGGTTGAGTGATACTGATTTCGTATATATATTTATTTTGTCATTAATTATTGTAGTTTTTAAGTTTTAGCAACACACACACACAAACAGACAACTCCCTTTTGATAGATAAGGAATCTAGAAATGATTTAAATTTAAAGTATACTGTCAATAATCTGCTGAAGGGAGATAGAAAATCTTATTAAATCTTTCAAGACAAACATTTTAAAAGACCAAATCCAAGGTCTTCTTACTTCTATTGGAAGAACACCTCACTTGAACCTGTATCCTCTATGGAACCATCATATAGCCTGACATGCTATATCAGTTTAACAGGGGAGCGTTTGGTTAGCAAGGTCGATTTTACTGCTTTTAAACTGCAATTTTCCATGATTTGTTTACGCTTAGATATGCTTCAAGCAGATATGATTGTTTGAGGAAAATCATGGAAAATACGGCATCCAAAGTTTTCTTAGTCCTATTAGAAGAACACCTCACTGGCTATGTCTTCAGGGGTGTAGGCATACTCAATACACTTGGCCAATTGTAAGTTGTTGGGACTATTTAAGTTTAACACATAGGTTAAGGTTTTGAATTCAGAGTTTCCTGCTCCTAGACTGGCTGCCACTCAAGGCTACATAACCCAGTCTGTTCTGTTTTACCTATAGCTGGGTGGGGGAGGAGAAGAGATGGTTTCATACCTTTTCCAAGGGTATTTGCATGTAAGTGAATTTAACAAACTTGACTGGAATTCAAACTTAAGTTATATGCTTATATTTTTTTATCTTTGCTCTCTCTTCCTCTTTGTTTTATATTTTTGACTTCCTCAGTCCAGGCTGCTATCTATTACTCCACTGTGCCTCCATATTTTAAAAGTATATATAAATATATACAAAAATATAAAACAAAAGGGATTTTTGGTTTACAGTGAGTCATTATTTTTTCTTAGTGTTACTCCTCCTTGCCTTTGTTTTATATCCTCCTATACTTTTAAAAAGTTAATTCTTTTAAGCTTTGATAAAATATGAAGTGCTGCATGTACCGAATTACTATGCAATTTTAAAGAATTTGAACATTCATGGTTTTCAGCATCAATATTAGGTGTCAGGTTTACTGAAATCAATTCATTGCAAATAATGAAGAACAACTCTAAAAATTGATTGTTCTTGCCATGAAATACATAGTTTCTTATTTTATAAATTACTGAAAAAAATTAAAATATGCAAATTAGATTTGCACATAATCTCACAGTCCTAAAATAAATAAAAAAAAATAGGATATATAAGGAACTCGTTTAAAGTTTATACATTTCACATAATCAGTAGATATGAACAAAAAGAAATGTGATTAATTTTGGTAATATTTCAGCATTTATTCTCACAACAATATTAATTAGACTCAATGCTTCTGAGTTGATTTTAGGTGAGATAAAAATTTTCAACTTTGAAGACTGTCTTTAACTTCAAGGAATATTTGTTCGAGGATCCACAAAGATGAATGGCGCCATTGAAAGTAGGCGTGAAATTTTAAGTCTGGCAACAAGCTGCTGGAAGTGGGATGTGTGTAAAAGGTTTATTTTTCTTTTTTGGGCTGTGGAGGTGGGTAGGATGGGTAGATTCTGAAAGTAGGTAATTACTTCTCTTGCTTGATGTAAGTAATAAATGAAGATGCACATAGTGTTCATACATATCGATATTTATCTTGCATTCTTTTCATAGACACAAAGAAGACATTTTAGAGAGTTTGGCAATTGATTTTTATGATTTTTGTGCAGGTATATACTAGTGTGTTACATTGGCATACAAAGGTGATGTGTGTATATCAATATATAAAGATAATAAAATAATATGAGTTTGTATTTTGCCCAATATGACAATTTTATTTCAATGTATCAGGTTGTGTTATATATTCCTTGTTTCATTTTTAGGATTGGGTTTCTAGTTCCTTCTAAAGTATTTTTATTCTTTTTCACTTCTAGTATACCCTTGTGTTTTAATGGCATTATCACCTTGCTTGGGGTGAACTGAAAATAATATTTTCCTGTTTAAAAAAAAAAAAAAATTGTTTTGCCAATAATTTTTTCTCTGAGGAAGGGTTGGCCAAAAGGTTTCTAAGATATTTTCCCTAGTGTTTTAGGTTTACATCAGTTCTATTTAAGGTTATATATATATATATATTGTTAGAAGGAATTTTTTATCCAGCCTTATTATTGTTACCATAAATATTGTTTTTAGAGATGCTCCCCCTGTTAAATTAAAAACAATCAGCTAAGATTGAGAAATCTTACTAAAGAAAAATTGTGCTTCCAACAGTTCAGTTTGCTTCCACATTGTTCAGATTGTTGATCATGCTAGATAACACGCTCTCTCTCTCTCTCTCTCTCTCTCCAGAAACTGTAACTGAGGTCTGCTCAGCATAGTTGCAGTATAAACCACAGGTTGGCTCTGGGGGTGTTGAACAAACACAAATATGCCTGAGCAAGCGTCTGCATTAGAGATTGGCTAGCTGCCCTAGTAGACAGGTATCCTTGAATATCAGTGGTCAGTTACTATTTGTTATATTAGTGAATATACATAATATCCAACGTCGATAGCATGACCTGGAGTTTCATGCAGTTTATGTAATCTTCAAGTGTGTGTGTGTATATATATATATATATATATATATATATATATACACACACACACCTGGAACTGCAGAGCAAAGCATCAATGTTCCTTAATTAGCAATTTTCTGCAAAACAATATACCAAGCTACTGTAAAAACAGCATATAACAAAGAAAAAATATACATGGGAGTAACTAAAAGTCTCTGGAAACAGAGAACTGAGACACACAAAACATTCTTTACCAAGAGTAAATAAGCAAGCAGCACAAACCTTTCTAAACACATAAGGAACTTAAAAACAAAACAAGAAAACAAAATACACCAAAAATATCATGGAAAATAAGGAAAACAGCACCAGCCTACAATAATAAATCCCAAGATTGTAAACTTTGAAGAATAAAATAGATATAATTACCTTCCCAGGCCCCCAAAACGATGAAATAAAAGATTAGAACTTATCTCAAAATGCAGACACAAAAACAAACTTTTTCTACATTAATTAAAATTGAAAACTAAAAATTAATACCATGTAAAACACTACCAAGAAAAATGCAAATATATACACTATATAAACAAAGCTTATACATTAAACAAATAAGATAACCAGCTTTCCAAAAGGAAAATAAGAAAATAAAAAGCAAATTAAATAAATAATTCATGCATAACCAGATAATAATAATAATAATAATAATAAACAGCAAATAATTAATGAACAAATACAAAATATGCAGTAATCAATAATAAATAATGAATGAAAACTTATGAATGATCCTATACAATAGCTATAAAATTAATGCTTTCTGGCCCATAGTTATTTTTACTCAAAAGTTTTAAAAATATAACCATCCCTGCCTGCCAATAACTAGTAGGAAAACACTAGAAAGCAGAAATACCTGACCTTGTTAGTCATAATAACTCATTGACCAGCATATATAAATAGTCAAGTTACAGCTCAATCCACATGGCCTGAATATTGCATTTGAGCATGCAACAGACTGTTGCGACTGTGTTGACCTCAGTGTCCACTCTTATAGTTACACATGCTCTATGCCTGATATTGAGCACTTTTGCCCATAAATATTTCATACCCTAAAACTATATATATATATATATATATATATATATATATAAAGTCCTTAAGGAAGAAATGCATCACTAGAAAACTTTTTCCACTATCATACATTTTTCCACAATACTGTTTTTATATATATATATATATATATATATATATATATATATATATATATATATATATAATTCCTATATATATATCTCCACTATACTTTTTTTTTGTGTGTGTGTGTGTGTGTGTGTATTGTGTAAGACTATCTTATAACTTAAAATTTTTCATGAAAAATTTTAAATACAATTTCTGAAGTGACACATTGAAATATGGTTTGGGTGATAATTTAAAGATGACAAATATTTTAACAAAAAATATTCATGTACATCTCAAAGGAATCTGGAAAATAATACCCCATATTAATTTGTGTTTTTTTTTAACATTTTCATATAATTTATCATTTTAATGCATGAGGCATTTATACTGAAGCTAGAATATACATTTAAACAAGCATCTAAGAAGCAAGAGTGATTTCACACAACTCCTTGCTGCGCACAGTAGTAATTTCTGCCAAGTAATGTATTATTTTCCCTCGCCTTTTTGAGGAGGAGTTGATTGGTACAACAAGGGCCAATCCCAAAAAAACAAAAAAATGGTTTTATGGGAACTGGGGCTGAGCCAGAGAAATACAGACAATTCTGTGAGAAGCAAAAGGAATGGAAATTTTTACAAAGCTAAGTTCAGCTGCTTCATCCCAATACCAAATATTCTTTCTACTCCAGCTCCCATGTGGGATTTCCTTGTTGGAAATATAACAAATTCTCTAGCAGGCCTTCCTTTGTCACTTTACTAACAGTGCAATGCTTGTAGTTTGCTTGTATATTATCAAGAGCTGACTAAAAAGAATGTACAAGTGAAAAAAGAAAGGGCTAAAATATGTTGCTTCCAGACAAATTATATGCACAGAGACAAAGGGTATGTAAGAAGACACATGTAGAGATACACGCAGAAACAAAACTTACATACATACATATATATATATATATATATATATATATATAAAAATGCATAACTGTAACAAAGATTGTGTTTCACAAAAAACAATAACAAAAAAAACAGGCAGCCAGCTAATTTCTGAATGATAACATTTTTAACACAAGCGGTTTTTGAAATTGAAGTGCTCAATATCAAGAGATAGAACTTCAATAATAATAAATAAAATTAAATATTTACTTATCTTACCTACTCTACATGAAACTATGAGTTTAGACAGATATGTGATTTTATTTTATTTATATATATCTACTAAAACTAATATATATCTACTAAAAAAACTAAAATATATATATATATATATCTATGCATAAGTAAAATACTTGCAAAGGGGTAGAAAAATGGACATTGAGGAGACAAAAAGTGCTCAATGCTATATAGCAGAGCAAATATTATTTACAAAGAAGTTGTTTCCATTGGGCAGCTACGACTTAGTTTCATGTGTACATAAAATAAACATGAAATTTAAGTTGTGGCTGACTGATGGAGATAAATTTTTTCATGTATGTATGTGTGTGTATATATATATATATATATATATATATATATATATATACACACACACACGAGTGCAAAATTTTGAGGTCATCCTCTGGATTTTGAAGAATAGATTAAAGATTGAAGCTTGTGTGCTTTTTTCAAAACTAATTTACAAGCTCACTTCATGTCAGAGGACTTTCTCTTCCTGAAGGGTTTATAATATTTTTAATAATAACAAAATTAACATATTACTGTATAGTTTCCTTAAAATGTCAGATCTTTTTTCCTAACCTAACTTGCTGGCTTATGATAATCTTAGGGCAGGTGGATTTAAAATTTTAAAAAAGTTGGACACCATTCACTAAGGAGTTAAATAATTTCATCATTTTAGCTTGGTAAGAGTTACTTAAACCAATAAAATTAAGAAACTAACTAATGATTAAATCCAGAGGGTAGCCCCAAAATTTTGGCTTATAATACATACACACACACACACACATATATATATATATATATATATATATATATATATATATATATATATACACACACATAAACACACACAATGAAACAATATGAATACATAAACCTGAAAATAAAAATAAAACACTGACTTAAAAACATAATCTAATTTTTATAATGACATAGTTAATGTAAAAACTGCTTAAGATGAATTGCATTTTTTTTGCTAATCTTGATTTTGTTGAAATAAAATTTGTTTTCGGATAACAGCAGTCCATTGGTGCATATATCAAAATTGGAAGCTTCCCAAATTCTCATATATATATATATATATATATATATATATATATATATATATGTAAATATAAAGTATATTTGTAAAAGGAGAATATGAATAAAGACAAAAGGAAAACTTATATTAGCCGACTCATTTCATCCTTTGAAGACAAAATGCATCGGCTAGGATAGATTTTCCTTTTGTTTATATATATATATATATATATATATATATATAATTTTATTTATTTATCAATGATGTACTTGTGAAAATTATTGTTGACTAATGATTGTTTCATGGGTTTTAGTTCACTCAGAAATATTCTTTGGCAAGAGGAATTTAGGTGTTCTCTATTTAGGAAGTTTTTATTGCTACTATTTTATATCTTTTCTGGTATTGACTATCATATTAGAAGACAAGAGTCATAATTATGGGATAGGGGGGTGCTTGAATGCAACCTTCAGATCTCAAGATCGCGTCAAGCATAAAATAGACTGTTGATGCTCAGTGTTGTCATCAGTTTATATATTATTATATTATTTATATTCACATAGACTCTATCCCTGATATTGAACACTTTTACCCATGAATATAGCATACCTTAGAACTATATTTTTATCATATAAGAAAGTATGTTTTTTTTTTTATATCCTACACAGGTAAAAATATATCGGAAAAAGAGAGGTTGAAAATGTAACTTGAGTCTTTAAAAATATTTAGAGTAACTTTGACAGTTTCATTGCTCCATGATTTTCAAAAGTTGAGATGGAGAGATGTGTGGCTTTTTCATCATCAGTTTTGCATATATACACATAGTGTATGCAAATATAAAAGTAGACAATGAGATCAACACCAAACAGTGACTGTCTGTTTCATGCTTCAACACAATCCTCAGGTCATGTGTGTTGTGTTTAGACTTTTTGGAATAACCAAAACAGAGGTTGGAAATGAAATGGTAATCTTTATAACATCAACAAAATACATTACTTGCCAGCACCGTGAAGTAGGTAAACCACTGCTAGTGGTGGACTACTTAGACAGCATATTACCCCCACTTACAATAGTTTCCAACATATTTATGAGGATTGGGACATACCTATTAGTGTTCATAGGTACAGTATATAACAATATCTTACAAGATATTTGTTTTTTATTTTGGGTTTTTAAGTAACACAGTAAAAAATTGCTTTTTTGCATGTGTTTTGAGATAAATTTTGATTGTTTATTTAGTAAATTGTGTTTATCAGGAAGGGTGATGAGATATATATCTATTTGTCTTTTCTCATATATCTCACTGATTTCTTGCTTTGCTGGCTTCTACAATCTTCAAAAATTTAATTCCAATGTCAGTCACCATCTTCTGTCTCCCTGAATCCTATTCCTTTATTGCCCTTTCCTCAATTGTCCTCACTAAAGTCTTCTTATTCTCCTTCACTCTCAGTAACCCCTTGCATCTTAGTGACATTATCACTTGCTTGGAATGAAATGATTAAAAAGAAAAAATTACAATTATCATGGTTGAAACTTTCTGTCTCATGTACACAAATGTACACTGAAAAAAAATCTTGTATAGTGAAAAAAGAAGACATCTTTCTTTTTAGTCAGATACAGAATTGTGTCTTTGGTAAAAAAAAAAAAAAAAAATATCAATTTTCTTTACAAGATTCCAGTAAGTTTTTTAATTGATCTATATT
>CAHIKZ030000155.1:537500-565000 GCA_903632075.3 Acanthosepion pharaonis
ACGTTGCCTCACTGTGTCTTTTCTATAAATACTTTCATGATAATTGTTCAGATGAGCTCTTTGCTATTGTACCTAGACTTTATGAATTTAAGTGCAGTACTAGACTGGCATCAAGATCTCATCAATTGACAGTTGTGCTGGCTAGATGTAGCCATAAGTTCTCTGCTAACAATTTCTTTTCTTGCACTTCTCACTTGTGGAACTCCCTTCCAGCTCCATACTTTTAAGCCAATTTTAATCTGCAAAAATTGAAATTCAATGTCAATCTCCATCTACTGTCCTCCTGATTACTCTTTCTGCTCATAATTAATGTTTCTGTTCCTAATTCTTCCACACCCTGTAAACCCCTTGTGTTTTAGTGGCGTTACTGCCTTGCATGGAGTGATACCAATTAAAAAAAAAAAGCTAGCATTTAATAGCAGTGCAGACTGGGCTCTCTAGCTTTGATTGGTAACCAGTCTTGAAGAAGTAAAACCTTGAATTCAAGACCAATTGAGTATGTGGATAACAACTTCAAACTCTTGTTAAAACCACAGAAACAATATCTAGCATAGTGAGAATGTAGTCATAGCATGGTGATGCTGTGGTCTTATACTTCACTAGGGAGTCTACAGGGTTAACATTTCTTATTAATTTATTCTTTGAGGAGAAAACAATTCAAAAAATAGAAAATGAATGACAACAATTTAAAAAGAAACAATCATAGTAAAATATTTTTAAAAAATAAATAAAAATATTATAAGAAAAAAGTCAGAAAAAGAAAAGAAGGAAAAGGAATGAGAAAAGAGAGGCAGGGAAAGAGAGAAACAACAAAAAGAGAAAGAAAAGGCAATGACAAAAAAAGAGAGGGGGATAGAGAAAGAAGCACACAAACAAAAACAGATAAAGATAGAAAGAAAAAAAACAAAGATAGAGAGAAAAGAAACAAAGAGAGATAAACAGAGAAAGAGAGTGAAAGAAAAAAATTTAGAGAAAGAGAGAGAAAGGAAAAAGAAAAACATGAAAAAGAGACATAAATAAGAGGGTGAGAGAAATAAATAGAGAGAGATAAAAAAACAAAAAGATGAAGAAATGAAGAAAAAGAGAAATAAAAGATAAAGAGAGAAAGGAAGGAACAAAGACAGAGTGAGAGAGAAAGGAAGGAACAAAGACAGAGTGAGAGAGAAAGGAAGGAACAAAGACACAGAGAGAGAGAGAGAGAGAGAAAGGAAGGGACAAAGACAGAGAGAGAGAGAGAGAAAGGAAGGGACAAAGACACAGAGAGAGAGAGAGAAAGGAAGGGACAAAGACACAGAGAGAGAGAGAGAAAGGAAAAGACAAAGAGAGAGGGAGAGAGAAAGGAAAAGACAGAGAGAGAGGGAGAGAGAAAGGAAAAGACAGAGAGAGAAGGGAAAGAACAAAGACAGAGAGAGAGAAAGGAAAGAACAAAGACAGAGAGAGAGAAAGGAAAGAACAAAGACAGAGAGAGAGAGAAAGGAAAGAACAAAGACAGAGAGAGAGAGATAGAGAAAGGAAGGAACAAAAACAAAGAGAGAGAGAGAGAAAGAATCAAAGAGTGAAAAAAAAACATGTCAAAGAGATATAAAGATGCCATGAGAGAGAGAGAGAGAAATAAAGACTGAGAGAAAGAGGGACAAAGAATCATGAGAAAGAAACAAATAGAAATAGAGAGAGAGAGAGAGAGAGACAAAGAAACAAAAATTAAGAGAGAGAAAGAAACAAATAGAGAGATAAAGAGACAAAAAAAACAAAGAGAGGGTGAGATAAAGAAACAAAGAGAGGGTGAGATAAAGAAACAAAGAGAGGGTGAGATAAAGAAACAAAGGGAGGGTGAGATAAACAAACAAAGAGAGAGAGAGAGATAAAGATAAAAAAAGAATGAAAGAGAAAAATCTCGAAACTGCAATGAATACGTTCTTTCTTTGATAACGATTAAATACTAAGCAAATGTTATGGTAGGTATTCAGTTCATATTCAAGCTGACTCTAGACTGTTGTAATCGATAGAAGAAAGCATGCAAAGCAGTGAGACATACACAGCAGGTATTGTCAGCATCCAGTGTACACTTTCATACATCCTACATGTTTACAATAACATTCATCTCAAGTGGTAGAAAGAAAAAGAGTGATGTGTAAATATGTGTATGCATCTGCATTGTTCACACACTAAACACAAGGCAATACAAACAAGCTCAAGAGAAATCAGATGGTAATCATGAGGGTTACAGCTGGGGAAGAATTTCACTTCACCAACATAAAAGGGGGTTTTTCTAAAATAAATAAACAAAAATAATTCAAAGAATTTATCTAATAAATATTTTCTTTGTAAATATGATGAAAATGTTATGAAATTCTTATAGTGTATATTTGTTCTGTGAAAACAAAGAAAGTGATATTTCTCTGACAAAATACTCTCTACGCAACAAACCAAACGCACTACAAAATGGAAAAGAAAAAGAAAAGACTAAATTAATTTTTTTTTCTCTAAAAGTCTAATACTTGATCAACAAGTTGGAATTGCACGAGGCAATGAAATTCAAATCGTAATCTAGTTAGCCTAAAGTAGTTTAGTATACAAATATGGTAGCTTTACTGACATTAATATATTTACAGAGTTTATCGACTAAATTTTGATAAGTCTGGCACAAGGCCACAAATCACGTTTTGTCTTGTTCCTGAACAGTAACCCATCTTAGTACTGTTTATTGAACAATTTTTGTTAAGTCTGACACAAGGTCATAAATCACTTACAATTCCTGGTGTTCCTGAAAAGTTATCCATTTCAGTACTGTTTATTAGTTAATTTTTGCTAAGTCTGGCACAATGCCATAAATCTCTTCCAATTCCCAAGCAGTTACTGATCTTAGTACGGCATATTGACTAATTTTTGATAAAACAGGCACTAGGCCTTAAATCACTCATGGTTCTTGGTGTTCATAAACAGTCACACATCTTAGTACTGTTTATTGACTAATTTTTGCTAAGTCTGGCACAAGGCCATAAATCTCTTACAATTCCTGAACAGTCACACATACTATTTATTAAACAATTTTTGCTAAGTCTGGCACAAGGCCATAAATCACTTACAATTCCTGGTGTTCCTGAAAAGTTATCCATCTTAATAATATTTATTGACTAATTTTTTACTAAGTCTGACACAAGGCCATAAATCTATTACGATTTCTGAACAGTTACCCATCTTAGTACTGTTTAGTGAACAATTTTTGGTTAGTCTGGCACAAGGCTATAAGTCACTAACAATTCCCAGTTTCCACAATGAACAGTTGCTCTCTCCATTAGGTACCATGCTTTGTTCGCTCCAGTGGAATTCATATATGCAGGGTGCGATAGGTAAATTGTCGTCATTTTATATTTCTAATTTTGTGCATGTGCGTTGTCTTTTTTTTTTGCTTTTGTCAAATGCACAGTATAGTAGAGTTAGTTGGATACTGTCTGTGAGAAAAAGTGTACCATGACAATTCATTCCACCAGAATATTTGGAAATTGCATGCTGTACTGCTTGGCATTTGTGCTAAAAGCTCTAATATGAACATTTCAGAGAGTTTGGCTATCAATCTGAAGACATTTGGAAAGAGTCGGATGAGTCTAATGGTGATTACGAAGGCACGGCAGCTCAGAAAACTCACTCTGATCATTCTGATAAGAAAAGAACTTCTGAATTTGTTGGTGAGGGCCTGTGACTCAACACAGAGACCTACATCAAGTGCCTTGAGGTCAAGAGAGTGGCAGATGGAAGCCTCATATCTGGCAACAGGACTCTGCACCATGCTACACAAGCAGGAGAACCCAGTCATGACTGTTAGATAATTTCTGTGACCACATCACCCCTTATATCTGGCCACCTAACTCCCAAGACTGCAACCCCCTTGATTATTATGTGCCGGGCACAATTGAGCAAGAGACCAACAAAACTTCTTGTAACACCAAAGATGAACTGAAGGCAAAGATTATGGCAGCATTCACCAACTTAAACAAGGTGACTGCACAGGAATTCCGAAGTCATCTGGAGGCCATGGTTGAAGCCAATGGCGATTTTATTGAATAAATTTACTCTAGTATTTCAAGATATTTTTGTGTAATTTTGGTAAATATATATCTGTTAAAATGAGATGTCAGTGTTATTTTCATTTTTGTGTAATTTACATGACAATTTATACATCATACTCAGTACAATTCATTGCTAATGATATAATTCCTATAATTTTTGTGCAATTTAGATGACAATTTATCCATCGCACTCCATAAAATACATTGCTAATGATACTGCAAAAATGGTCTGCTCATTTTATCGCTTCAGGAATTACCTAACTCCTTCTACTATGCTTTATCTTTGCCAGAATCAGATTTTAACCAAAAATAGATTATTGCTGCCAAAACTGAATCCTCACTTTCCAGCCTTGGTAGAGTTCAGTCGTTTACGTTTACGTTTTCTTGTGAGAGAAGTCTTATTCTCTACTTTGTCACTTCTTTCCTTTAGATGCAATGTAGGAAGTCTTTTGCTAATCTATCACCATGGCAAATGTTCGGATGTGCTCAATTCGTTAGTTTTCTTAGTTCAGACCTTCACAGCTAGCACACACCATACTATTTCCACAAAGTTGATTCACTGTAGTTTCTTTATCATTTCAAATGTAATGAAAAAGTTCTACTTATTCCTAAGTACTGTCACTTTGTTGAACAGCCTCCCTTATGAATGCTTACCTGAACACTACAGTCTTAGTCAAGTCAAGGATCAATTATTGTCTCATCCCCATAACCATCACTTTCTACCACCTCCACTTTCACTCATATTACACCCTATTTATCATAATCATTTCAACAGTAATCATCTTGCTTGATTGGCTCTCGAGCCTCGTCTTGAGTTAACTTAAGTATGAAAAAAAAATCTGAAAACTGTTTTTTTGCAGATATTCTTGAGACAAACATCAAAATATAAGCACACTTTTTCATCCATTATTTAAAAAAAAATATGTTGCCATGTCTCTTGGAAAAGATATAGCAGAGGTTTCCTGTCTTTTCTATGTCATTCAATTATGGGTAGTAGTTCTCTGAGATTCCTTGACCTATCAAGACAAAAGAACACAGTTTGCCCTTCTCTTTTTCCTATAGTTGGGGGAGAAGGATGCATTCATGTCTTTTATCAGAGTATCAGTGTAAAATTAATATAACATCCTTGGCCAGAATTTGAACTCAACCTGCTAATTCTATCTTTCACACTGTTAACCATTACACCAGCCACACATCCCCTTTCCTGTTGGGATATTTTTAATTTTCAATATTCTCTTCCCATTATTAAGAAGTTACTTCTGTATTTCCAAATGCTAATTTTTCTTTTCCCATATTGCTTGTGCATATGCACATGTCAGAGTGATGGTTAACAAGTTAAAACTGTTAGTATATTTATCTTTTTGATAAAATTTTCTGATCCCAATGCCCAAGATTTTTTAAGATTACACTGTTCATTAATTTTACAATTTTTGATCCTTTAAATGATTTTCTGACCCCAACTTTTATTAAGATCCTCTCTATTAATTGTGTATTGCAAAATGTCTGACATCCCCAATTATTGTATTAGCCATCAAAGAGTACTGCTGACGGAATTCTCACTGCACTCCTATTATCATGGCCTTGTGTCAGCCAAAACTAACCTTAGTAAATATCTGCACAAGGTTCATGTTGCATGTAGAGTGATAAACTTAACCCATACAGAGTGCTTCAGAATCATTACCTTGTGTCAGACCAATATAAATTTGATGGATATAAGGTGTGGGCAAGTTAAAAGCTTGTCTTTAACGATGTTTTTGTTACCTGATCTCATTTTGCAGCACATCAAAAGTAACAGTTACCTGATTCCTTAAGATGATTGGAATCAAATACAAAGATGCCAAAACCTTACTTGGTTAACTTCAGCAGAGTTGAATCCAATCCAATGTTGATGTCGAAGAAAATGCACAAAATTGGAAGGGGAAGAAAAACTGGAAAATGTCTTACCTAAAAATAAAAAAAATAAAAATTCTGTATTAATTATTTATTCATTTTTTTTTTTAAATGATTAAAAAAGTAATCAAACATTTAAATGCTGGCAAATGATATGAAAAAAAAAGAAAGAAGCTAATATTAGATTTTAGTCTGTTGCACTTACTTTCACACTAATTCTCTTGGGAAAGGCATCAATCTGTCTCTTCTCTTCTTCCCAGGTATGAGTTAAAGAGCATAAAGAGCAGCATAGACTAGGTTCTTTAGCCTAAGTTGGTTACCAGTTTAAGAGAAGGAAAACTAATTTCCATACCGTGGACAAATCAACCACTATGTTATCTTCCTGAAGAATGCATGTCAGTTCAGACATAACAAAGTAAAGAGATCTGTAGAGAGTCATGATCAGCTACATGTTGCCACCACCATCAACAATAACAACAATACTGTCACCACCTCAGAAGAAGGTCTTATACACTCTTAGGTGTGATATGACATCAGATGTAGTGTCTATTGTATTTGTTCAACTTAGTTCCTTAAAGCACAAAATCAATTATTATATTCAAATTAATTTACTGAATAAAAAAAAAAGCAAGAATTTCACTTGCATAGTTGTCCTGTCCATTCTAACACATAAATGACAGAATAGAGAGATTTTTAAATTTAACAATAAAAATAAAATGCCATCTTTTTGTGGCTGTAGGGAGTTGGTGTGAGTAGCTCAGGTGAGAAGCAGCTAAAATGAATGTGACAGAAATACCAAAGTACATTGCAACAGCCACAGTCAAATGATTAAATAAAAAGCATTTGCTTTGCAAAGCAAATATTTATCTTTCAGTATAATCTCTTTGCAACTAATTCATTGGTGAATAAACAAAAAGAAATTTCAGATCAAAATTCCAACAACTATGTGTCAGGCTATGGAGTTATTGATCTGCCCTTATACTAGTCAAAAATTAAGAATAACATTAATCTTTTGATTTTTAGTTTTCATGAAAACCATCTTAAGCTCAGTGTGCTGGGCGTCCTGGGTATGACAATAAACTACATCCGCGTCCTGGGTATGATGATAAACTACATCCAACAGCAAGGCTTCTGATCAGGTTTTGAGGAGTGTAGAACCACCTCTTAGTTGCTGGTATTCCCAGGTCCACCCTGACCTGTGGTGGTAGCACTTATTAGGGTTCCATCTACGAGCAAATAGTTAACCCCAGTCAGGGGTCAAAACACTATGAAAGAGCAAAAATAGGTTTAATACTTTTTGGAAAAATATTATCAGCAATACATAATTACCAGCTGTTCATTTTTTGAAAAAAAAAAGAAGAATATTACTAGCAATACATTTTTGAAAAAGAAAATATTACCAGCAATAAAAATCTTGTCAGCATTAAATAACCAATTGAGGTTGATATACCATAAAACAAAACAAACCAAACCAATCAGTGTACTGGTCTTGTAAAATAATTTATTCATCTGTTTTCAAAAGAATAGACTAAAAAACAAAAAATTGTGCAAAATCTAATTTTTTATATCAAAGCCCATGAAAAAAATTCAAATTCAGGAAAAAAAAATTTGTATGAAAGAAAAAAAAAATTAAGAATATATATATATATATATATATATATATATATATATATAAAAATTATGGTTAAAATTCATAAAAATAAAAAGTTAAAATTGTGTGTCTTGTAATCAATCCTAGCCACAAAATATTTGAAGGCAGAAACACTTCCCTTGTTATTTCATAGCAAAAACTGACATAAAACTGTTTATGAGTCTTATAAACTAACACTGTCGTTTGGAAAAACATCATAAAGATTTTAGAGTTGATCTAGAATTGAAACAGGTTCAAAAGATACCATTCTGACAATGTGTGTGTGGGGGTAGAGGAATAAAGTTTTAAAAACTTTTGATTGAATAAAAAATGGAAACCAGACTGCAGTAAAGAAAATTTTTCAAAAAAACAATTTATCTAGAATAAAGAAAAAAAATGTCTGGAAAGTTTACTTTTTAGTTTTGTGCATAGAAAGTCTGGAATCTTGCTAATTTTCACTTCTTACACATTAAGTATTTATTATTTCATAATTTATCTAGACTTATAATCCAATCTGTTATTTTTATTAGATCTTTAGTGAGATGTTTTTCAGGAATTTGGACATTAAGGCCTTCCATATAAAAATTTCATTGGCACAAAAATTTAAGCTGATTATATATATATATATATATATATAAAGATACAGGGGGATTGAAAAGTAGCTCCTTATTTTATATATGGTAGACTCTCCTGTCTAACTGTAAGCTTTACAAGAGAATCTATCATACATAAAATAGGAGTTACTTTTCAATCACCCTGTGTATATATATATATATTATATATATATATATTAGGGTTCAACTTATCTGCAATTTCAGCTTACCTACAGTCAACACCAGGAATAATAAGGGAAGAAAAAAAGTATGTTTATGTCACTAAGCTAATATCAATCCTCCTGTGTGGCAGTGAATACTGGGTCATTGGGTGACAGATGAAGAGGAGATTTTGGGTGGCAGAGATGAAGTGGAAACTCAGGACAACAGAGATGAAGAAGAGACTTGTGACAACAGTTAACTGTTGTTAATTGGGGCAAGAAATGGCTTGTTAATTTCACAGCCTCCTAATCAAAACTGCTCTTTTTAAAATTGTCTTAGACAACCTTTTTTGTCTTCCCCCTGATGTTAACCACCAGGTGAGCAACTCTTTATGACTTCTTGGGTCAACATTTTCCATTGACATGAAATGGAATGATTATATTGAATCAATTGTTAGGTCTGATGCTAGGATAATTGGTTCACTGAGTCATTCAAGACAATTCTTCTCATCAGAATCTATCTTACACATTTATAATCTACCATTCTTTCATGCATTGAATATTGCTACCACTGCTGGTCTGATGCTTCTGCTATGGATTTACAGATTCTTAATAAAATACAAAGAAGAATCAGCAATATTATCAGCCCTGACATGGCATTTCAGCTTCAGTCACTTTCCCGCTGCCTTAATATAGCTTACCTGTACCTTTTCTATAAATATTTTCATGCTAATTGTTCTGATTAGTTTTCATTTTTGGTATTTCTACTTTACGAAATTAAATGCAGTACTAGATTGGCATATAGGTTTCATTCTTTTACGGTTGAAATTTCTAGATGTAGCCATAAGTTTTATGCTAATGCCAACAGTTTCTTCTCCCGCATTTCACACTTGCATAACTCTCTTCTGACTTCTTGCTTTCCAGTCAACTTTGATTTAAAAAAAATTATATGTAATGCCAATCGTCATCTCCTGTCTCCTTGAATTTTGTTCTTTTAATGTCCTCTTTCCTTAATAATGTTTTTTTTTTCTCAGATTCCTTCTTTCTCTCAGTAACTCCCTTGCATCATAGTGGCTTTATTGCTTGGAGTGAAATGATAATTGTATAAGAATGATGTTGATTGGCCCTAATGAACCTTGGCTAAAAACATCATTGATGATATATGCCAAAGCATCAAACAGATGTATTTCATGAATATATATATATATATATATATATATATATAATTATTTAATTATTATTTCAATGAAATGTGCACATACACACACACACACATATATATATATATATATATATATATATATATAAGTGTGTGTGTGTGCACATTTCATTGAATACGACAGACAAGGTGCTTTTATTCAGTTTTTTATACAATTTCTCATGTGATCTAAAATTCTTTCTTTTCAGATGATAAATTATATAAAACTGTCCGAATGTTCTTTTTATCCAAGCACTTTTGGTTATACATTTAACCATTTTCAGGGATTAAATATTTTAACAGTTAGATAAGAAATAGTTTATTGCATGTATGTTTTATAAAATGTTTTCATTTTTCAAAACACTGTCAATATATTGTGTCCATGTTCATAGCTAATATTATTAAGTGTTGGTTTTTTGTTTTTATTAATAAGGCTTCCATTAATTTTAGCCTTTTTTTGCATGTAGATGATGCTATTATATTAGTGTTGTCAACAAGTATGTTATGAATAGTGTCCAGTAGGTCTCCATGAATATTTAAATGAGATCTAATTCAGCTATGGTCAGAAAGGTGTCGAGTGCATGTCAAACTTTGTAGTGTGGCCTATATAATTATTTATAAATTTTGATTGATCAGAAATACAATTCCTTAATGGGCATTTTAATTTTAATATATATATATATATATATATATATATATATATATATATATTAATCATTTCACCCTAAGTAAGGCATTAAATCCACTAAGACATAAGGGTTTACAGAGTGTCAAATGAAAATCAGAAGACAAATTATAGAAAGGATTTCCAGATATATGTTTATTTGAACTTTTGTTCTTGGTTTGGTGTGAGGAACCTACCCCCAAAGTTTGTAAAAGTATTTTTGATACACCCTGTCTGTATGTAACATTAACAGTTTAAAATATTAAAATTGTGCTTATAAATGAAGTAAATTTCTAAATAGGTTATTCCAAAAATTGCTTGTGAAAGGAACAGAGCTATGGATTTTAAATTTAGTTTTATAATTAAATTTAAAATTTTAGTTTCTGTTTTGAAACATGGTAATTCCTGTGTAGCGATGAAACCATATTTTTAAAATAGAACATATAATATTAAGCTCTAGTTTTGTATTGAACACAGATTTAAAAAAAAAAAATAATTACTAAGAACACCGAATTGTAAATCTTACTGCTCTTTCTTATTATTTTTTTTATATATATATATATATATATATATATATATATATATTTTCTGTTTTCTTTTTATTGACAATTTTTTTTTTTTTAAATGAAGCATCAATTATTTACTTTTGAATTGTTTTTCTTTATAATAAGAGAGTTGTTATGTCTTTTATTATACAAGCAGTATTTGGAATAATATTATTTGAATTTCGGAGATGAAGCATTGTCAGTCATTATTAACTTTTGACTCATATTCCTTTCATGTGAAATCTCACTGTGACAGTAGTTTCCCCAATTAAGCCATGAAAGCTTTATGAACAGTTACTTCTCAAATAAGCCATATAGGTCTTATTAAAACACTGTCACAATAAGACAGGCTCCAATGATAAGATTTATTCACCTCCATACAAGAATGAAATAATGACACAAGTTTGAATTTAATATGGAGAGACACACATGTAAATTTAGACAGTGTCAAGAATTGTCTCATTATCTAGCTTTGTCTTTTAGCATCAGTGATCATTTTGACACTATTTGTCTGAATTCACTGTAGAGATGCAATCTGGGGGAATGGGTTTCCTGGAAGTAGACATGAGACATTTTGATGTGACAAGATGCAAGTTCAAATCTCACCAGAGGTATATTCTTATTTTCAAATCAATCATAATTAACAGTTATAGAATAACTACATGAGAATTGTGCAAGAAGAGAAAATATTAAGAATTACGAGGAGAAAAATAACAATTATATATATCTTACTTATTATAAAATGCAGATTATGTGTGTGTGTGTCTGTACGTTTATATATTGGATCGGATTTCCTACATTTTTCAACCAATTTCAACAAAACTTCACAGGACTGTGTAAAATTACCTTACGGTGGTTCTGACAGCACCAAAAATTGGAAAAACACAATTGTTTTTGCACAAAATCAATTTTAAAACACGATTGTGTCGCCAGAATGAAAGGGGGACAACTCATATCAAGTTATACTTATAAAACCCTGGTTGTGTGTGTGTGTGTGTGTGTGTGTGTGTGTGTATATGTGTGTTCATTTATATATGGGATCGGATTTCCTACATTTTTCAACCGATTTCAACAAAACTTCACTTTTTTTTGGCAGGTAGTGTTTCTTATTGTCTTGCACACTTTTTTCTTTATTTTTACATTCAGAATGCTTTAAAAATTCCATTTACAAGACAATTGTTTATAATTAAATTCTATTCAATCGATAGACTCATAATGATTGAAAACAATGTTTTTGTTTGAGTTTGGGTTTGACCAATTCGTAAAAAAACAAAACAAAAAAAAACTAATTAAGACATGCATGTCTGTCAACCTTAAACAATAATCTTTGTCAATTTTATTTTTCAGTCTTTATGATGGTCGATACTTGATCTATCTCTTACTGTTACATCCCTGGGCAACGCCGGGCTCTACTGCTAGTATATCTATATATATATATATATATATATTCTTTTTTTCTTTTCAACTCTATCACAACAGTCTATTATTTTGCTTACATTTGGATTAATTTCCTAATTTTTGTTGCTATTCTCACAATGTTTCAGCCACTACATCTTTTATCCTCCTTCACCTGTCTGTTAGTTTGGGTAACTTTTAGGAATTGTGAAGTGAACCTTTTATTTAATCCAATTTAAAAACATTTTCAAACTTCCAATGCAGTTTTCTGTCTATTTTTACAGATTTTAAACAAAAAAGAAAACATTTCCTTAGCTGATTAGGTGTGTGCACATATATGATTTCGATGTGGTTTGTTTGAAATTAACTGATCAATTTACTATGGAGTGTCTATATATAGAAGAAGAAGAATTTTGTGTTATTGCTGCTACATCCTGGAGCAAAAAGAGGAGGAGTGAGTTTACTGCCCGGTCATTTTATAGCCCTCAACACCATCTCCTAACAGGTATCTTGACAGACAATTAGGGGTAATCCCCACAATGCCAATGAAAAAAATCAGAATCAATTACAAAAGATTTGTCACTGAGAGTCTTTAAAAACACTTAAATAGGCTGACTGAAACCAAGTCAAATGATATTATTTCCACAAGTGAACTCACAAGACCAGCCTGAATTTCTATGACAAATATTCACAATAAAGTACTAAATACCTATGGAATTAAGCAGATTTCAATTTCTATTCAAGAAAGACGAATTTGACTGTTTATGAAAAAGGAACTTTTCTCCTTTTGAAGATGAATCTTTTAAGATTCTTTATCTACTTTTTATATAAACAGACCAATTCTTTTTCAGATCCTTTTACTTCTCATCAGAATTATTACATTCTTGTTCCATACAACATTTGCCATGTTTATTTTGGTTCATTCAATATTCTGATTCAATTCACTCGAATACTTTCCATTGTAAAAACATGTTTAAAAAGACAAAAAAAAACAAAAAGCAAACAAAATCTTTCCTGCATTCAAAACAACGTCTTTCTTTCCATTTTTATCACTGAAATCAACATGCCTCAAAGCTTTAACTTTCAAGTTGAAAGTAGGAGACAAAAATGGAAGTAAATATATTTCTTGTAATGATAAATCCAGGTAACTAAAATGTTTTTCTGGATTTTTAAAAAAACATTTTGTTTTTTACCTGAACTCACAAAGTGTGTAACAAAAACATCCTAAACTAGAGATTTGGTTAAAAAAAAAAAAAAAAAAAAAAAAAAAATAGAAAAAGGAATTTAAAAAAAAAATAAAAAGACAGAAAACCTCACAATTCCACAATAAAATGCAATGGTGAAAATGATTTAAACACATATGTAGAATCAGACAGGGGTATGTGTGGGGGGGGAGGATGACACCCCACTCCGCCATCCGCTGACTTAGGGTGCATCTGGTGCAATAGGAAAAGTCAGTTTCTTTTTTGACACATTTGTTGACTAGAGGATGCCTTCTCCAAAAAGAGTTGTCCTTGGGTCATACTTAGCTGTTTGGATAGGGTAGTGAAATAAGGCAGGTGGCACTGTTGCCAAGATTTGTAGTACTGATGGAAACAGTAATGCTTGCTCATTGGTCAATTACAGTCTATCCTCAGTTGGGACCAAGTGTACATTGACATTTTATGCATGAAGAACATTCTTCTCTCAGCTCTGCTGTTGGTGTGAAGGACAGAAGCTTGGCGGTTGATATCATCTGTGGATTCGTTTACTCCTTGGCTGTTGATATCATCCGTGGAATCATTTACTCCTGTTCTTTGTGTACAACATAATATGTAGTTCATGATAACATGGTGGTATCAGATTTTAAAAGTATATAATTCTGCGGAGATTAGTGGGTGGAGGATTAAAAGCTTATGCATCAGAGGATTAAATATCAACTTCAAAATAGATTGGATAACAAGACTGGTTTGAGTTGACCTTTGCTGTTGGTGAGTGTAATGCTAAAAAGTTATTTGATATCAGACACCAAAAATAGTCATTACCAGATTAAAAATACTGTGATGTTAGTTTACTATTTTTAAAAATTGAATCTTTCTTATATTACTCATTTTCATTCAGAGAGCTTTTTGTATGACTTTTTTATTCTTAAATTTTAGCCAATCTATTCTCTAATCTTCCTCAGGTGTACAACCTGAACGAAAAAGAGACAGCCTCTTTTTTTTTTTTCTTTCTTGTAATTTCTCTTTTCTTATTTTTGGCTGAGGTTCATATAGTTTATTATTTGGGAACATGTTCCAAATTGCTTGCCATTTTCTCTTGAAGTGTTGTGTAATTTTGTTTTTATAATCTGTATATGGGAGTTTGATGTTTGTTATTTTCATTTTCATTGCTTCTTTTGCCAGTGTGTTGGCTTGATGATTTCTTTTGATGCTCATATGGCAAGGAATCCAGGCCAATATTATTGCTTTGTGCTTTATTAAATAAAGCATAACATGGAGAACCAACATTCCTAGTAGCAGATCTAGCAAATGATTCAATATAATCTTTCCAATTCATGTCAGTGGAAAACGTTAATCCAAGAAGTTCTGTTTTCAGCAACACAGTAGAAATTCTTCTGTAATATTTAATGCGGAAATACTCTCAATTTTTTCTTTTATATGCTGTACCTTTTATGGGAGGCATGGTGGAGCAGCTCAGATCGAGGAATAAGAGAGCTGAGTTCAAATTACATCATCTCATCATCATCTTGCGGCCTCAGCTGAGATTGAACTCATCAATACTTTGATTGGTGTAGTTCATAATCTTGTCAAATAGCTGAATTCTTGATGCTTCGCTAGGGCTATCAAGGGTGTTTTTTATTGTGACACCAACACTAAATGGATTGCCAACCAAGGCTCAGAGAGAATCCATTCACCCTCCTCTAAGAGCAGGTTTGAATTCAGAGTTTTCCTTCTCCTAGACCATCCAAGGCTATAGAACCCAGTCTGTCCTGCTATTTACCAATAGCTGGAGGGAGAAGAAAGAGGATTCACACCTTTCCCAAGGGTGTTAGCACGTAAGTGAATGTAATGGATTCGACTGGAATTCGAACTCGGCTCTCCGATTCCTCAATCCAAGCCGCTATCCATTACTCCACTGTGCCTCAAATTACAGTTGAATCCATTACATTCATTTATGTGCTAATACCCTTGGGAAAGGTATGAATCTTCCTCTTCTCCCCCCAGCTATGGGTAAATAGCAGGACAGACCAAGTTCTATAGCTTTGGGTGGCCACTGGTCTACTGCAGAAAGAAATGGCAACTTTTAGCAGGAAAGTGAGTTATGTATCGAAAGATACATGATTGCCTAAGCATGTATCATGCATGGCACATAACTGACTGACCTTTTACTAAAAATAGAAGAAATTATTTTACAAGATTTTTGTTAATGTCTAAATTTTCTATTATTAATTTATTATTTTTATATTTTCAATTTATTATTTATTATATTCAAACTAATGTTCTCATGTTTGTTGTTGTTGTTGTTATCACAACGTTTTGGTCATCGTGCGCTCTGGCCTTTCTCAGAGTGTATGTATAAAAACAGCGTAAATAATAACTTCTCATCCCAGAAATTCAATTAGAAATTTAAATTTTCTGTTTACTATCATAACCTGTGGGGGCATTGAATAACTATGGAAAACAAAAGACTGTCCCTTTTTATCAAAGAATAGCTGAGGAAGGCCAGAGAATGCATCTGCTGGGATTCATTTGTTATAGAAATGATAAAAATCACACACACAAGGCTTGAACAGAATTGTCCAAAAATCTTTTTGAATGAATTGACTCTTCTCAAGATTAGAGATAATACAATAATCAGTCATTTTGTCTGGCAGAAATTTCAGTTTCTCTTAACAAAATCAATACATATGATGCCTAATCAATAACAAGTTTTTTTTTAATGTCTGCACAAAAGGCTTTCAAATAAAAGTTTAAGATTGTTTGTAGCTATTTCACTAAAGAAAAAAGAAAAAAATTAACGGAAAACTACTTACTACATTTTAATAAGGCATGCTACTTTTATAGCAGGAGGCACAGCGGAGTAATGGATAGCGGCTCAGATTGAGGAATGGAAGAGCCGAGTTTGAATTCCAGTCAGATCCATTCACTTACATGCTACTACCCTTGTGAAAGGTATGAATCCTCCTCTTCTCCCCCAGATATGGGTAAATAGCAGGACAGACCAGGTTATATAGCCTTGGATGGTAACTGGTCTATCGCTGAAAGAAATGGCAACCTACTATGGAAAACAAATCTGTCTCGTCAAAAAGATACATGATCGCCTAAATGTGTATCACACATGGCACATAACTGACTAACATTCCCTTATGTGCTAATACTCTTGGGAAAGGTATGAATCCTTATCTTCTCCTACTAGCTATGGGTAAAATAGCAAGACAGACCGAGTTCTATAGCCTTGGATGGCAACTAGTCTACCGCAGAAATAAATGGCAACCTACTCTAGGAAAAAAAATCTGCCTCGTCAGTCATGTATTAAAAGATACATGATAGCCTAAGCGTGTATCATGCACGGCACATAACTGACTGTTTTTATAGCATTAAAATCATAATGCTATCATATAGAGAGACATCTACATGAAGTAATTGTTAGCAAGCTTGACTAATACTAATAGTTATAATTAAGGTTAATGTATACCTCATCAAAAGAAACTGGGATTCTGGATAGAAAACCTGTGTCAACATCTAAGCCAAAGTTCCACTTCCATTAAGGTGTTAACACACTGAATTCAAATCATGTTCCAAGCAGGAAGCTTCGATTTGGTCAAGAGAAAATCTGTCAATATTCCAAATGACAATGCAAATCCACATTCAGTAAAATAAATTTAAGAAAAGAACAAATCATTTTGGTTGCAGAATTTTACTTTAATATCCTGTTTTCATCTTCAAAATCTATATAAGCAAATCAGCAAATAATCTTTAAACGAAGAGAAGAACTCAAGTCAATATTATCAAAATTCTTCTCATCTACAATTTAAGGAATAAAATAATTACTTTCCTACTGGGCTTTTATCATGGCTATGAATAACCATTCTTTTCTTAAATACATTTGTTTCTTGTATTTTAATGTTGTCATTTTTATTTTCCGAACAACCACATTGTTAGATTGAGAAATTCAACATCAGTATGTTGATTTGTCTTCAAATTCACAAATATTCTAATTTCTTGGACACTTTCTCAGCAGCAAATGTTTTAAAAGTCATAAAGGAATCAATTCAACATAATGAGAATTGATGTCACACATTATGAAATGGACAAAGTTTGACAATTATTTTTTTTAAGATATTTTTTATGTCTATACATTCTTTTTTTTTTTATAGATACAAATATTTAAGTAAATGCTCTGTTTATAATAAACAGTATTAAACAACATTTACCGGCCTGACTGTCCAAGAAATTTTCATCGAAAATATGCATCCTCTGACAAGAATCAAACCTGTATCCTACATGGAACCATCACATAGCCTGATATAATATATATAATGAGAATTCTTTAGATCTAGAATCCCAGATTATTCTAACAGGAATCTATCTATTTCTTGCTACCTATCTATGGATAAAATAGCAGAAAATAAAATAGGCAGACTGGGCTCTCTAGAGTTGATTGGCAACCAGTTGAGAAGGAGAACAGCAAATCATGTTCCAATCTAGGAAGAAAAGAACTGAACAGGGCAATAGCCATTCTACCCACATGTAAAAAAAAAAAAAAAAAAAAAAAAAAAGAAAGAAAAAAATGAGACACAACAGGTGTCTCAAACTCAAGGACACAAAAGGGCCATTATGTGCTGGGGAAGAAGTACAGTAGACCAGAAGCATGCCCATGGACAGCGTAATACCAATGGAAGGGGGACATCAACTCCAACTCTGATAGAATTGCATTTTTTTGCATTAAAATTAGTTTGTATCACATTCATAGAAGGGAGGGGGAGAGCAAATACCTACTATAAAGTAGAGTTGGGGGCCTTTTAACCTCGGGATTTGTGGGAGAATTGAGCTCCAGTATATTCATATAGAAGTTAAATAAAATTCCAATGAATTTCTTTTGATACCAAATGGGGAAAAAATTTACCTTCTGTTCTCTGTTAGAATATCAGGGTATTGTGAGTTGATCTTTTCATACTATTTACTCAGATTCACTCTCTATTTAGGCAAATGAGTGCCAAATTTATTAAACTCCTTCAGATTTTAAGAAAATATCGCTCACAAAAATGATTCCGCAAGGGTTGCATGTTTGAAACCCCTGACCTATAGCATTGGGTGGTTGCAAAGCCAAGGAATAAACTAATTGAATAAAAATTTGATGGCTTTTTTTCATTCTGCCTCTAAAAATACAACTCTGTGTGTGTTTAACCATTTAATAACAGATATTTCCTTAAAAGTCTGGCCTTCAGTATCTCAAGGACGCATGGCACAGTGGATAAAAAGGCGTTGGTTAGATCCAGTGACAGGACCCATAGAGTGTGAGTTCAATATTCGGTTAAGGCAGTGGAGAACTTGGAGAGAGGAATTAACAGGAGATAACTGATAACTGGCATCCATTAAACATGGCACATGGAACTAGAACAGTCTACCCCAGTGAGCAAAAAAAGGGTTCAGTTCGATATTCCAACCACCTGAAGAAGGCAGGAGTGTACAATGGCCGAAACGTTGTAATACATATGGCGACAAAGATGAGGACAATAATCCGAATAATGTAAAAAGTCTGGCCTTTTATGCCAGTATCTTTTAAAAGATATACCACAATATTTTCTTTTCTTACTTTTTGATAAACAGATGGTACCAAACTTATGATGGCTTGATTTAAACGATGTTGCTCTAAAGTTATGTTTATTTTTCATTAAAATTACCATTTCATTCAGCATTCAATGAATAAATTACTAAAATTTTAATTAACTGCCATCATTTTTTTAAAAATTTCCACAGAATTTTAAATTATGTATTTTAGCTCTGAAATTTTCTATTTGAATTTGTTTTTTTTAAATGTAAACATAAAATCTGTTTCTTTAAAATGAAAATAAAAATTTTAAGCTAGATTTTTTTTTAATCCTTCATATTTTTAATTATAGAAATTTTATGAAAGTTGATTAAACCATCATATGTGACTGAATATTTTATTCAAGGTTTTCTATATTTTTGACTATTCCATGATTTAAAGAAAACATTTTGATGATAATATGGTTGAAATGCCAGTTTCATCTGGCATCATTTGTGATTTGTTTATGTCATGAATGGTAGTTGACTAATTTTATTGAATTACATACTAGAATTTTTTCAGCAATGTTTAACCTTTGTACATGCAAAAAAAATATGGGGTGTCAAAAGGATGATCGACGTTGCTATTATACAATTTTTTTTTTTACTCTCCAAATAATGTTCATTTACAAGATTATAAATATATGGGAACCAATTACAGTTTGATATTTATTTAATATTTATTTGATATTTATTATTTATCATTTTTTAAAGAAATACATTTGAAAAGAAATCTTTTTATGAAAAATTTATAAAATATTGTAGTTTTATCAAAATATGTTAGCCATCTACGATGCAATATTTACAGTAAAAATTATATACATTCTGTAATTATACAGAAGGAAAACTTTTTCCATTCAATGAATAGTGAGATACACACTCAAAATATTGAGTATTTGTGGTCTCACCTAAAAACTAAATTTAAACAAATGTTTGTTTCTGAGGAAGAAATGCCCTCAACATATTTTAGCAAATTTATGTAACAAGAGCAAATGAAAGAAATGCCCAGAAAATTAACTTTTTTCAAAATTTATTTTTACAGTTAGTCATTGTTATGTGTTTATTTAAATTTTCTTGTTCACAGCCATTTTTATAAATTTGCAAATAAAAAAATTCTTTTCATATTTATTTTTTTGTAAAAATGGTAAATAATAAATATTTCATTATAGTCGGTTCACATATTTTTATAATCTTGTAAATATAAAATTATTCTTAGAAAGAAGCAATCTAATAAATAGTGTTTAACATCTTTGTTGTCAATTCTCAAGAATAAAGAAAATGTATAAATTCACATTTGTATGTTTGGGGTTTATTTAAAATTCTAATCATCACTTTTTAAAACAATAAACATTGCTGAGGAAGTAAAAAATGCTGTAATAGAAGCATTGGCTGGTGCAAGTATCTTATAGGTCCCCCCCATCAAATCTATGATATAGCCCCCCCCTAGTACATCTCAATTTACATAGGTAGTATTCATATAAAATAAACATTTTATTTTAACCTAATTATGTACAATAATGGATCATATGCAATATCGGTGAACAATTCAACCAGAAAAATTGAAAATAAATACAATGTATCTAAATACAGATTAGAGACATGTCATAATAGATCATTCCATCTTAAATAAATCAACAATGTTTTGCACCAATTTTTAGCATCACCTTGAGATTTTTCTTGTTAGAAAGTTGAATAATTATGACACATTCAACATTACGAATAAAAAAAAAAAAAATAGGGAATTTTATATATAGTGTTTTTTGAGACTTAGCATGAGAAAAACAAATTCATGGATTTGGACAAAAAAAAAAAAAAAAAAATAAGAATCCAGAATGATGTCAAATTCTGTGAAAATATTTCATCCTTTGTCAGCTGTGCTCATTTCAATTTGTAATGAAGGTAGAAAAAAGTAAATTTTGATAAGATGGTGAGGATCACAAAGCATTGCTCTGGGCCCCTAACCAGTTGTGCTCCCTCTTGGTTGTGTTGTCCGGGGGAATTTGCACTGGCCCTGAATAGCAGTGTCAAGAGAATAACCATTTTTTTGAAATAGTGTTTTCATGTGAGAACAAAAGTTAAACATCGTCTTTTTTTCTTTCAATAAAACAGGTGTTGTAATTCAATGAGAACATTAAAGAATGGTAACTTAAGTCCTTTTCTATAATACATCTAAAGCGTTGTACAACTTATAATAATTTTTCAACTCCCCATCTCATCACTGATTTCTAATCCTATCACGAGTTTGTAAGTATATTTTTTCTATCTTTTCATATTTACTTCAGTACCTTAATAATTACTATTATATCCCGTTGTTCGATCAAAAAAATATTATTACCATGTATATGAAGTTGATCATGCATATCTTATCAATAGAAATTATTATTTAATGAATTACACAAATCTTTGTTCTTCCAATTATAGAATCTCAGCCAGCAAGCTTTGTAGCATTGTCTGAAAATATAAAATTTAAACTAGTATACCTATTTTTGTTGTTTTGATTATTACACTTCCGAGGGTATATGACATACTTAGTAATCTTGAAGTAAATGTGAAAAGCGTCTGTTACCTCATACTTGAGTATCTATCTATATTTCTGAGATGAGGTATTATGTACACTATTTACATTACACTGTACCATGTGTCCTCAAGGAGTGTGAGTTCAATAACCGGTTAAGGCAGTGGAGAACTTGGAGAGGGGAATTAACAGGAGATAACTGATAACTGACATCCATTAAACATGGCACGTGGTACTAGAACAGTCTACCTCAGTTTGCGAAATAAAGGGTTCGGTTCGACATTCCAACCACCTGAAGAAGGCCGGAGCGTACAATGGCCGAAACGTTGTAATAAATATGGCAACAAAGATGAGGACAATAGTCTGAATAATGTAAAGTGTAAACTTAAGTTTTTCTTTTTGCAAACTTTTGCCAACACCCTAAATACTAACCCTAATTGAAATAGTGTAAAATCAATAAATAAATTAAACAAGGAAATTGGAAATGCAATAACAGATTTGTACAAAACTACTTAAGGATCAAGAGATAGAAAATATATTTGAGGAAGTCCTGACATCTCACTGGCTGGATCATGGTGATCCAAAACAATAAAATAGGGTTGTTAGTCTGGACAGTTCATGTGATAAACACAGTATTTAATCTCAGAATTTTAAATATTAACCCCCCACCAAAAAAACTAAAAAAAAACATGATTCTCAGTTTTCCATTAAGATAGACCGCCTACTTCACAGAAAAATGAAAAAAACGAGTATAAATCTTTATTTAAATGTTATTTGCGAATACCAACAAATACATTTCATAATGCTGAGTTTGTGATAAATAAAGAATATATGACAATAAAATATTGCTTCAAAACTAATTCACACTCACAAATGCAAATTGAATAAGTTTGCCAAGTTACTTGTCTTGCATCAGCTATTGTAAAAACAGACGACATATTTTGCAACAAAAAATTGTATAACAAGAAGACAGACATAAATTCTATCTTGAGGGTGTTGAATTAAAAAGATAACAGAAAAAAATTTATACAGAAAAACAAAGCAAAAATATTTAAATTTAGTTTCTGAAATATTATCTATCACAAGAGCATTAGGAAAGAATTTGATATCTGTTAATATCGATTTACATTACAACCTTATTGCGGAATGTGAAAATAAAAAATCAAATAAATTTAAATAAAAATAACTTTGAGATAAAAGGGAGGTAATCGATGTTAAAACAGCGGGCATTGTGTTGAAAGGGAAGCAACCACATATATACGTGCGATCTTGTATTTCTTAAATTAAATACATTTTTCTTTATATTTTATTTGCCATATTTCAGTCTATTAATAAGCACGGCGCAGTTAAATCAAGGAAGGTAGATTTGATAATTGTCTCTTACCGTCATTACAGGTTTTAATTCCAGAACTGAGAAATAAATATAATTTTTTTTTTAAACAATAAATATAACTTAGACTAAGTTAAAATTTAACATTTCTAAATTTCTAAGTTACTTTTTTTCAGAGAATAACAAACTTAGTATCGGCGATAAGGAAATACAACGTAGAATTGCTACAAAACCAAAACATTGACTTAATAACAAGAGATGTTTTTTAAATCAATCAGAAAATATGTGTATTAAGAGTAATAAATAAATTACTAAATAACTTCCAACCCCTAGACCATGTAGTAGCTTGGAATCAAAATAATTAAAATTAAAAAAAAATTAAGCAATAAAAATACTTTAAAATACAAATAAGAATGGTTATTAACAATAAAGAAAGAGAAAGTTAGATCATAAAAAAAAGTTAAATAAAATATAGAATAGTCCCATGATGCATCAGAACAAGTGTTTTACAAAGAGATGAAACAAAAATCGAAACTTTCTCTTTGGTTTTTGATCACTGAAGAATGCAGATGCTCTCGACAGCTTTGGATAAAACATGTTGCCACCAACAGATAAACAAAATTTATTTATTTCTGTATATATATATATATATATATATATATATATATATATGTTCTCTGAGATGTATACTAAAACATTTTATCATTTTTGTCTATGCTTATTTCATTGAATCTCATGAGATTTTGTTTGTAATATTGTAATCCCATTGTGGTGACATGATACCCTTTTTCTCACCCTATTATATATATATATATATATATATATATAAAAAATATCATTCAAAGTCAACACATTACTAGAACACCACAACATATGTAAACTGTTAGCTGTATACTATTACTTTCACATATTAATTGTTAAAAATGGCTTTGAGCAAATAAATCCTGCAGGTCTTAGTGAGGACCATACTTCTTCAAACCTTGTGGACCGACACTAGAGAAGCAAAGTACTTTGCCAAACAACAGAGATCACATCACTTGAGGACTACCAACAGCGGCAACAATTAAAATGGATGGCATATGTAACTTGAGAAAATAATATTACAAAAATGTTGACATGAGACAATACTTCAAATAAAAGGTTAGGAAGGAAACTCCCATCAATACTGGAAAGATTAATAACAGTCAGTTGACTAATGTATTTTCCAGAAAAAATATTTTTAGAGAAAAATTTAATAAATTTAAACCGGAAATTGCACTGGCTGCTTGATCAAAAATGCCATAATGTTTTCTAATAAGGAAATGTTATCATTAGAGATAAGGACAGGTACTACACTTTGATCCCAGCCTGATGGCCAGGCAGTAAAGAAAAGTGTAACTCAAGGAGAACTGGCTGCTTGGTCAATGAATGCTGAATGTTTTGTACCATTACCATAGTTCAATTCAAGTTAATTAAATACATTGTTATGATTTTTTTCTTAATTTCAAATGAAAATTGCTGAGTAAACTTCAAGAAGTAAAGATCAGAAACAGAAGTCAAGCCTCAATAAAACGTGAACTTGTATCTCTCATTCCTGAGAGCCTAGAATCAAAAATCAGTGGAGTTTAAAACTGACATCTTTTCTCTTGAGATTGATCTCCAAAATGAGCTCAAATCTCACCAGAATAGTATTAAAAAAAGAAAAGAAAGCAGTGCAGAGATGAAATAATCATATCTGTACTGCTTATTTAGAACAAAAAAGTTATTATGAAAATTAAAAAACAATAAAACAAAAAAAAAAATGACCCAATGTTAATAAGAATAATGTTTTGTATTTATATTCTGGTAAGCCATCGTGAGTAAGTTCAGTCCTCAGCTGGTTGTTCATATAGTGATCTTGTACCCTTTAGTGAATATATATAATTTGACAATTGTCATCAATTGAGAGAACTTTAGGTGAATGTGAAAATGGTGGACAGTATAGACAAGGCGTTAATTGTGATAACAACAAAAAAAAGTTTATTTATAAATCTCATAATCAATAAAATAATGAAAATTTATTGGGAATTTCTAATGTAGTTGAAAAGTGTATTATTACACACTGCAGTTAAGATTAAAATCTGGCAATTTTCTTTTTATTTAATCCCATGAAGGTGGATATGTAACTGTAGACCCTGATGTGAATGAGTAAAATATCAAAGTTCATAGTGTTGAAAATAACAGGAAATAAAACTGTCTAAATTTTATTAACACAATAAAAATAGGCAGGTTAAAACAAGTAAAAAAGAAGGATAACAAAAAATACTATTACTGTAAAGTGGTAATATTAAAATACAACACGATTGATAAAAAAGAAAAAACAACCATCAACAAGCTTCTTCATAATATTATTTTTTGCTATTATCTTTTCTTTTTATTCTAAATACCTGTTTTTACCTGTCTATATCTCTGAGATAAGGTATTATGATTACTTGCATTATTTACATTATTTGGACTGTTATCCTCATCTTCATTGCCATATTAACAACGTTTCGGCCGTTGTATGTTCAAAGACACATAGTCCAGTGGATAAAGACGTTGGTTAGATCCAGTGACTCGACCCAAAGAGTTGTGAGTTCAATACCAGGCCACGGCAGGGGGGAACCAAAACTTGGAGAGTTGAGTTAAAGAGAAATAACTGAGACACCTGGAAGAGGCATGGCATGTAGAACTAGAACAATCTACCCTGGTGGATGAAATAAAGAGTTCAGTTCGAAATTCCAATCACCTGAAGAAGGCCCGAGTATACAATGGCTGAAATGTGGCGAATATGGCAATGAAGATGAGGATAACAATCTGAATAATTGAGCCTCTTTTCAGGAAAAATTTCTTATAAAAACCCACAGATTTCAACTTTTAGGAGCAGAGATGCAACTGTCTCCAAGTTGTTCAAACACAAGAGAAGACACAGCTCCATAACTTTTTCCTTCCCCCACCCCAGTATGTGCTGAAATAAATATGACAGTGACTTTATATGATTCATCTCCAACAACAACAGCAAGCATGGTCAGTGATTCTTCATTGACGATCAAAGTCTTTTCTCAATCACAAGTTTTTACCGTGGACCAACTACTAAAAGTTTTTTCTACAATACAGCTTTTTCTGTGGAACAAGTAACCAAAGAGTTTAACTCAACTAAAGACTATTTTTACTCCATTTTGATTCATTTGAATTAATGTACATATGTTTGTAAATACGAATAATTTATTTAACAGGCATACCAATGTTTTCTTTATTTTTTATTTTATTATTGTTAGGAATTTGGATGTTCGGATTTTTAATCTTAAAAAACTTGACAACAAAATTCCCTACACTAATATAGAAAAGAATGAAAATTTTTAATAATCTATGCATATTATTTGGAACGCACCTTTTGAGTTGGACAATCTTAGAAATGGGGAGTGGATTAACATTCTCCTACAAGGTGAAAATGGTGCACTGGGCAAAAAAGGTTGAGAACCACTCTTTTAAATTGATCAATGGTCCTCTTGGATAAGGATTGATAAAAAGTTGGCTCTTAAAAGGACAAATACCACCTTTTTCATTTTTTATAGTGATTTTCAACATGTCTTCATGTTATATTCTATAAATTCTAGAAAACGTACTGAAAAAACAAAGTAATAAAAGTTAAATCTAAATTCTCAAAATGATATAACGCACAAATCTTTTCTTATTTTTTACAAATATCTTGTAGAGAACTAAGTTCGGCATAACTTGCACTTTACTCAACAGAGCTTATCAAATAAGCTCCAACTCCGACCAAAATAAGAACCTAAATTAACTTATTCTGACATTTGCATCCACCCATAACAAAAAGTTCAAACTGACACCGAACCAAAATTGTCTTATCTTAGAGTTAGTTACTGGAAGTTTCTATCTGTTAGTCACCTTCTTGTAAAAGACTATCATGGAACTGTCAGGAATTTTTGTTTTTATTTTTATTCCTTATCTTCTCCTTGCAAAAGATGCCTATAACCTGATTTGGCTAGCCACTTTTCTTCAGAAATTGATACTAAGAAACATGTTTCTAGTTTCTTTCTTTTTTTTTTTTTTTTTTACTGTCTCCAAGTGGTTTTAGAAAAACCAACTGTAACCAGATGCTTGTTTAAGTTCTGATATGTACATCAGCTTACAACACATTTAAGAAAAGTGGAAACTCTTAAAGTGGATAAGCTACTAAACGAGTCATTTTCTGATGTTCTACAAATTAAATTCTATCTTCTTGTTTTCCAATTTCTTTTTCTGACTACATCCGCTAACATAACTAATAGATAATGCAGCACATCTGGCAGGCCAAAAAATGATGTTATCCCAAAAACTGCCATAGAACAAGATGCTTAAAATACTGCAAATTCAGTAAAAATGGCAACAGAAAGACAAGAACATTGAATAGGATATAGTAAATTGGTTATGTGTATTCAAATACAATTAGGTGTACTGTTTTTTTTGTGTGAAAAATAATATTGGTGAATTGAGTTCACATTTCCAAGGCTCACTTCATATGGACATGCACACAGGAGAAAGCAGAAACCTGGTTCTCCCTGTAATCTGTTTTGGAATATCTTGGCAAGCATGTGAAGATGGTAGAAATTGGATGGGGTAGAACAACTGAGAGAGTCCTTGGGCAAACAGTTAATGTTTTAACTATGTTTGCCCAGTTTGGGGACAGCAACTAAATGAGTCCATATGAAGATTGTTAATGC
>CAHIKZ030000155.1:570000-635000 GCA_903632075.3 Acanthosepion pharaonis
CATGCGAGATAACATGCTCTCTCCTAGAAACTGTAACTAAAGTCTGCTCAGCATAATTGCAATATAAACCATAGATGAGCTCTGTGGGTGTTGAACAAACACAAATGTGCCTGAGTAGGTATCTGCAACAGGGATTGGCTAGCTGTCCTAGTAGACAAGCATCCTCAGATACTAGTGTCCAACTATTTTTATTTTTTTATTATTATTTCTAGCCAAATCCCTGTCTTGTGAATATTTCTTTTAATAGTAATTTAAAAATAATTCAGCAGACAATGTTAGTTTATTTATGATAAGTGGATTTTTGGCAATTGCCTTACTCAGTTACTGTCGTTCGGTACGGGGCATCTTGAAGCAGTGTAATGATTAGCAAGGTTGTCTCACTAAAACAATTACGTCTGAGTAGTGAGTTTGATTCTCACTGGGTGTCCCCTACTTTCAGCCTTGTGCCACATTTAAGCTATGCTTGGAAAATCACTACTGTCATCCGACACTGTGTATCTGGCACTTTTATCATGGTTGGCATGGCTTCTTGGCTCAGGTTAAAGTGTAGTATCTGTTCTCATCAGCTTAATCTAATTCTCTTTCTCTACTTCTATCTTTTCTTCTGTCTTCCTTTCTTTCATTTTCTCACTGAAACCAAGTAGTGTCTTTTCCTCTCTTTCCCCATGATCAAAATGGAATAGTCCATTATTTATAAGGTATAGGCAGGGTGTAACGATCGTGTGAATGAAGGTTGGGACTAGCACAATTATAATAGGATTATTGCAGTAATAACAGTTCTTGCTATTTTTATTATTGTAGCAATAGTAGCAACAGTTCTTGGTATTTTTGTTTTATTATTTTATCTTACTATTATTGTAGTAGTAGTAGTAGTTCTTGCTACTTTTATTGCTATTATTGTAGTAGTAGTAGTTATTGCTATTTTTATTGCTATTATTAACCTCCCAATCATTGTTAGTGATAATCACTACTTCGTCTGGATGGCACCATCTTTGAATTGGTTATCAAGAGACTAAAGATGTCTGGGACTGATAGGTCTTAATTGAATAAGCAGAGTAGCAAGCAAATAGTAGCAAAGTAAGTCTGCTATTGAAGAATATGACAAGATATATTCTTCAGCCTGATCTCTATGATTCTGGGGTCAACGAAAAGCAGGGTACCTCTGAGGAAGGAACTTTGTTCTATATGATTAAAATGGTTTTCTTTTAAGACTAAAATTTAAATATATAACATTATTTTCCTGAATATATAAAATTATTTTCCTCAAAAGTTTTAAATTGTTTGAAATTAATTCTTGACTAAACTTGGAAATGGTAATATTTCCAAGCATTCCTGTTTTCTAAGGATTAAAGTAATTCTAACCATTTTCTAAACACGGTTATTTGCATTGTCTATAATTCACATAATGGACAGTGAATAGAAGTGAAGAGTAAGGAAGCTGATGGAGTTGGTATATATTGGCCTCCTGATCAGATTTAGAAATCAGACTTGTATCGATTTCAACTAGTACTAGATTAATCGATTAGCAAATGTGATGGACCTGCATTTTCGAAGCCCTTTCAAACTGTCTCAGGGAAACTAGCATTTTATTGTTAATGTTTACATGCCAGGGGAACTGGCTTGTAATGTTAATATTTACATGTCAGGGGAACTGGCATTTTAATGTTAACATACTGGAGGAACTGGCATTTTAACGTTAATGTTTACATGCCGGGGGAACTGGCATTTTAACATTAATGTTTACATGCCGGGGGAACTGGCATTTTAACGTTAATGTTTACATGCCGGGGGAACTGGCATTTTAACGTTAATGTTTACATGCCGGGGGAACTGGCATTTTAACGTTAATGTTTACATGCCGGGGAACTGGCATTTTAACGTTAATGTTTACATGCCGGGGAACTGGCATTTTAACGTTAATGTTTACATGCCGGGGGAACTGGCATTTTAACGTTAATGTTTACATGCCGGGGGAACTGGCATTTTAACATTAATGTTTACATGTCGGGGGAACTGGCATTTTAACGTTAATGTTTACATGCCGGAGGAACTGGCATTTTAATGTTAATGTTTACATGCCGGAGAAACTGCATCTTTAATGATTCATCATTTCAGGTAACATTATATCGAGTCCATTACAACAACTCAAATATCTCATTAGAATCATTTGCCTGATAATTTTCTGGGTTTGATAGAAATTTGATATTTATCTGTTTCTTTTTTTTTTAAAGCTCTCAATATTATTAGTCAATAATTTATTTACTTGAGATTTATGTGTATTTTTTTTTAATTTAGGGCCCCTTTACAACAGGCTTCCACATGAACTAGCATAGATTTCAACACTGTGGGAGTTCATTTGCTCACCCATGTTGTTGCTGAGGACTGATTGATCATTTTTTTAAGGCTTATCGACCCTTTGTGGGTTATTTAAAGCCAAAACATATTTTTTGGATTAAAAGAATAAACTTGTTTTTTTTTTGTGCATGTGTGAATATTTCATTAACAATTCTTTGAAAATAACAGTTTTTTCAGATTCAATTCCTATTATTTAACCCATAGCTGGGGGAGGAAATAGAGAAATGCAGTAAAAATCAGGAATTAATGCAAAAGTGATGGGCAGAATAAAATTATTATATGTATGATGTAAATGCATTGATAATGATTTTACAACAGAAATGAAATGAAAATCAGAAAGAAAGAATTGTCAGTGGTCAGGAACTAATGCAAAAGTTATAGACAGAATAAGAATATTACATGTATGATGCAAATGCATTGATGATTTTTATTATAGAAATGCAATGAAAATCAGGAGGAAAGGAAGGGATTGTCAGTGGTCAGGAATTAAAGCAATACTCCCAAGAGAACAGCTCTATATATATTTTGTATAACTTAAATGCATTGCTAATTATTTTACTATAGTAAAGGATTTTAAATAAATTTACAATAGAAATGCATTGAAAATGGTTAGGAATTAAAGCCATGGTTACTGACAGGACAGTTTTATATAAAATCTAAGTCTGCTGCAGTGAAGCTAATAAAGAAAATAGAAAAGAACAGAAAGGTCTGTGTGTGCTGCTGGAAGGGTTGTTAAGTGTCTTCAGAAAGAAGAGATTATCAATCTTGAGTTACAGACACATAAGCAAGGAAATTACCAAGAATCCTACTATGACTGATTTGATTCAAACACCAGCCTTCTTATTTGCATATAAAATAGTCTAAGAGGTAATAAAGTGGCTGGAAAAAGAGAAAATGAAGATGAACGCCTGCTCTGTGGATAGAAATCTATTGAAGCATCTCATCTGATAGGTGGTCCATGGAGAGGCGGACAAGACAGAATGCAAAATGGTTGATGTCATTTGCACTTTACAAGATGCAATTGTGCTGAAGCCGGTTTCTGCCCTGAAGACAAGGGAAATTTCCTGTGATAAAGAGCAACTAACTCTACTGTAATCACCATGATAGCAGAATACAAGCTGCAGTTCTGTGTGACTTGCAAGAGAGATTCACTGCCTCAGTATTTAGGACGACTTGGCAAGATTCTAACAGAATATACCATGTAATACAAGACACCATATGATTTACCTACTAAGGTATTGATAGTAGGGGAAGTTGAAATAAGCAGGGTGAGGGTCAGAAATTGTTTTCTAGAACCTAATAAGCAGGAGGTTATAAAAAATCTGAAGATTAATCTAGCATTTAATGGAAGCCCGTTGGAGTAAAGGAATCAGTGAGCCAAGTTCAAATTCCATTTGAGTCCTTTACATTCACTTATATGCTAATAAGCTTATGGGCAAATAGCTGGACAGAACTGTGCCTTATAGACTGGGCTGACAACCAGTCTTGGAGAAGGAAAAACTGAATTCAAAACCAGCCTGGAGAGGATTTTTTTTATTTTTTATTCATTTTCTTTGGCTTGTCAACCATTATTTAAATACCTTATTATATATATATATATATATATATATATGGAGGCACAGTGGAGTAATGGGTAGTGGCTTGGATTGAGAAAATGAAGCTGAGTTTGAATTCCAGTTGAGTTCATTACATTCACTAATGTGTTAATATCTTTGTAAAAAAGGTATGAATCCATCTTTTCTTTTCACAGCTATGGGCATATAGCAGGACAGACTGCGTCTTATAGCCTTGGCTGGCAGCCAGTTTAGGAAAAGAAAAAACTGAATTCAAAACCAGCCTGTAGAGGGCTGGGCTATGTCAGGCTATATTTCCCAGTACTAAAGTACATATGGTGCCCCTATGACTCTAATGGACATATGAGACTCATGATCATGAATCTAGAATTTAGTTGATTTGAATGAAGAAAAGGTATACAAACAGCAAATGGTTAAATGAAAATTTAAATAATTAAAAGCAATCTTGTATTAAGAAATGATATTAGCTATATTTTGTAGTATATAGAATGCACACTAAACTGAGCATGAAATATTTTAAAATATACTAGTATACAGTAGGCACAGTGGAGAAATGTATAGTGGCTCAAGATGAGGAATTGGAGAGCAGAGTTCAAATTCCAGTCAAATCCATGACATTCCCTTATGTGCAAATACCTTTGGGAAAGGTATGAATCATCCTCTTCTTCCCCCAGCTATGGGTAAATAGCAGAACAGAATGGGTTCTTGGATGGCAACTGGTCTACCGCAGAAAGAAATGTCTGCCTACTGTAGGAAAAAATCTGCCTCGTCAGTCATGTATCAAAAAATACATGATCGCCTAAGCATGTATCATGCATGGCACATAACTGACTGAGTATACAGGGCCATTGCAAGTGTCTCATGGGTCCCTACTAAATATATGATGCAGGGCACCCACTCAATTTTCATAAGGTAGCATTTATACAAAATACAAATTTTATCATAACCTAATTAAATACAATAATGGATCATAGTCAATATAGGTGAATAATTCAACTAGGAAAACTGAAAATAAATACAATGTATCTAAATACAAATTAGTCAGTGACATGTCATAACAGATCATTCTATCTTAAATCAATCAAGCATTAAATAACCCATTGAGGTTGATATGCTGTAAACAAAATAAACCAAACCAAACTAAATCAATCAACAATGTTTTGTGGCAATTTTTAACATCAACTTGAGATTTTTCTTGTTAAAAAATTGAATAATTTTATCACATTCAACATTATGGATAAAAAATTAGTGAATTTTATATAGTGTTTTTTTCAAGACTTAGCATGAACAAAACAAATTCACAAATTTTGACAAAAAAAGAAAAAAGACCCCAGAATCATGTCAAAATGCAAAAATATTTTTCATCGTTTAATAGTCAGTTGTGCTTAGTTTAATTTGTAACATATATAAATGCAGATAGAAAAAAAAGCAAATGTTAAGATAGTAAGGGTCACAAATCAATATCCAGGTCTGCAATCAGTGTCCCCTGACCCTAGTATGTAGTAAACACCAGTTCTGACTAATGTATTTTTGATCTTTCTTTTATATGAAATTGAAAATGTTTTATAAAAGTAAGCCTATCTTTCTACTCAGATTTAAAGACCACTGTAAATGAGTGAAATGTTGTCATTTCTGCTCTGACTCAAGTTTTAATCTCAGAGTGGAGCAGTGTGTTTCCATTTGGGTTACCCAACTTGGCTTTGTCAAAAACACTTGTTAAAAGGTGCTCTTTAAGTTTATAAAAAGGCAAGAATATTCTTTCTCTCTCTCTCTCTTTTTCACCGTTTAATATTTAAGATAATAAAGAAAGATTGGTAAACCCTATCTGATAAAAATAAAAAAAGAGCTCATTCTCCCATGTGAATTGTATTTCTGAGAAAGATATGTCAAGATATTATCCAATATATATATATATATATATATATATATATATATATATATATTAAAAAATGGACAAGGTCCGACAATTTATTTATTAAAGACATTTTTTATGTTTAACGTTGTTATTTCTAGATACAAGTATTTAAGCAAATGCTCTGTTTTATGATAAACAGTATTAAATAACATTTACCGGCCAGAATGTCCGAGAAATTTTCATAGAAAATATTCGTTCTTTGACAGGATATATTTTATATATTTTCTATGAAAATTTCTCGGACATTCAGACCGGTAAATGTTATTTAATACTGTTTATCATAAAACAGAGCATTTGCTTAAATACTTGTATCTACAAATAACAACGTTAAACATAAAAAATGTCTTTTATATATATATATATATATATATATATATATATACCTAGACATGAACATCAGAATATTGGCTGGTAGGTTTGTTCTGTTTGGTGGCATATCAACATCTCTATGGGTAATTTAATGTTGAAATCTAAATATTTTAAATACAATTTTATGGTTTCAACTAAATATATTTTGAGCACAATTGTATGCCTTCAACTACTGTGAAAAATGTATTGTTGGTCATTTTGATTTAAATACGTATTGTTGGTCATTTTACTATAAATAGGTATTGTTAGGTGGTTGATTTTATTTAGCAGCATATTAACCTCTATGGATTATTTAACACCGAAATCTAAATATCCAGCATGCAGTTTTATGCTTTCACCTGCAGATACCTTATATATAATTTTATACTTTCAGAGTAAAAGTACTTTTTTTTACTAGTTTTTTTACTAGTTTGTAGATCATAAAATATATTGTTGATAATTTTACATTTTTTGCTATAAAAATGTATCATTGGTCATTTTATTATAAAAATGTATCATTGATTTTTGTTTGAGGGTTCACTATTTTCCCATAGCTGGGACCCTAACAGGTACTACCACCCGGGGTCAGGGTGAACCGGGGAACAACACCAGTTCAGAGGTGGTTCCATGCTCATAAAAATATTTAATTTTCCCGATCAGAGGCCTTGCTGTTGGATATAGTTCATCATCATATGTAGGACGCGGCATCAGAATGAGAACAAAGTACTCTTGTATATTAAGTAAAGGGTTCAGTTCAAAATTCCCTGATGGTTATCCAAAGAAGGCCAGAGGGTACATGAGCTGAAACATGGTAATAATAATAACAATGATAAGGATATTACTTCAACTGTAAATAATCTAAATAATGATGACTTCACATCCCAGAAATTAAAACAGGAAAAATCATCCAAAGAAAGACAAGTAAACCCTATCTGCTAAAAAAGATCTCCACCTCCCATCGTACTTCTGAAATGGGCCAAAATATTGTAATATGCACACAAACAAAAAGAATGAGATAAATTGACTTTTTTTTTTTTTTTTTTTTCTCAATAATGTTCACCCTGTACAAGGCTCGGGAGCCACTCAGGGTAGAAGGCTACTAAGTAAGAGGCACATTATTTGAGAATATGTGGGGATTATAAATGTAAACCCTGGACTTAAACAGGTTAAGATTGTCGTGATCTTTTTAGGAGTTGGTTCCAACAAACAGAGGGTCATGGGAAGAAGTTGCTCAAATAGAATTTACATCTGAGGATGGTTTGCTATAATGTGCATTGATTGGTGGGTCTTAGCCGCCCAAAGAATGATTGAAATGATAATGATTCTTTTCAGAATTACCTGATTTGCATTTGTCAGACATTGATTTATAAAATAGCCACTTATAACTGTGCCCATTGGACAATAAACCATGTGGCTATTATAAGCATGTAGCCAAATATTAAATAAATTAAGACAAAAAAAAATAAACATTCAAGTATTTTTAGAGTACCTTGAAGAAATTGGCTATAAAATCCAAATCAAATTTTATATCCTCTTATCTGTCACTATAAAGAGGAAAAATGTCTGCTGTCTCCTTGCTTTTTCTTTTTTCTTCTTCAATTTCAGTTTCCAATTTTAATGAAAGCAATGAAATTTGAGAGCATTCAATAAAACTACTCACTTTCTTAGTTAAACAAAAGTAAAAACAAAACTCCTACAACACACTACTTATTTGGTTTAAGTCTCAATGAGTTATCTCCCCTTCTGGTAACAAAAATAAACCTTTCCAAGTGGAGATAATCTGCAGTTTTATTTTTTTAAAATGTTCGTTTTACAGTGGCGTTCTCTTCATACGCCCGAGAACTGGATGTACTTGTACTATTTTCTATTTTATTAAATACTGTGTGTGTGTGTGTGTGTGTGTGTGTGTGTGTGTGTGTGTATATATATATATATATATATATATATATATATATATATATATAAAACGTACAAACAGAAAATATATCAAATACAGATATGTGTAATGTTCTGAATACTTTTGACTATTATATATAATAGTCAAATGATATAGTAAAATGATGAAAATATAGTTTTAATGCTATATTTATAGGTAAAAGTGCTCAATATCAGGTATAGAGTGCCATTGCTTGATGTTGATATCAGTGTCCATTATATACACACACACTATAAATTGTTAAACATTTTATTTCAGTGAGTGAACTTGAATACAATTTGACCAAAGTTTTTTTAATCATTTCACCATGAGCAAGGTGATAATGCTGCTAAGACACAAGAGTTTATCGGAAGTGAAAGAGAATGAGAAGACTTTAGAGGGGAACCCAATTATAAACAAGGAAGCAAAGGATAAACCTCAACTCAATAGACAGTGGAAGGAGTGGGAAGCAGGTGAGAGATGAACATATCAACTCCTATTTTTAACACAGGCTAATGTTGATATTTGGAATATAGAACTTAGCATTCTTTATATAGTGTAAATATCATGTTCTTCTGGATCATATATATATTTTAAGGCATTTTATGTTTATACATTCTTTTTATAGATACAAATATTTAAGTAAATGCTCTGTTCATAATAAACAGTATTAACATTTACCGGCCTGAATGTCCGAGAAATTTTCACAGAAAATATTCATCCTCCGACAGGATTCGAGCCTGTATCCTATACGTAACCGTCATTTAGCTTGACATGCCTTTACCAATTTGGCCACAGAGGCACATTCGGTTAGCAAGGTTGAATTTACTGTATTTAAATGCGCATCTGTGGCCAAATTGATAAAGGCATGTCAAGCTAAATGACGGTTCCGTATAGGATACAGGTTCGAATCCTGTCGGAGGACAAATATTTTCTTGATCATATATATATATATTACTATAAATCTTATTTTTAGTGTGTACACATGTTTGATTTGATATCCTTGTTTTTTTTTTTTTCCCAAAAACACAGTGTGGACAGAGGAATTAAAACTGCATGGCGACTGTTTTAGGTTTTAATGTGGTCTTCAGACCAAGTGTCACTACTCCTTTAGAAGGTTGTATATATAGTCACTGAAGAATTAAGGGAAGTGGGGAAAGGAAGAAACTTGTCCTTCTCTGTTTAGGGCTAATTTTTCGGTTCATTTATGCTAGATTGCTTATTTAAGCTGTCTTGAGGGTCTGGGTCTAGTGTCAAGTTCTCCATACAAAACATACGTATATCCATAGGTTTCTGGTCATCTTTTATATGCTTGACATGGCCTAGTCAGCATAAAAATATTTTTGGAATTAAAAGCACAGTGAATAATGCTTGATATTTGTGCCTTTTCTTGTTTGGAATATAGTTATGCTAAGTGATACCTAGAATCGATGAGACTACACAGATGGAAAGAATCGAGTATGTGCTCTTGGCAGGGGTATAGCAGCCATTCTTCACTGACAAAACAACATGGTGAGCATGCAGGCTTAATACAGCTTCAAATTTGGTGTTGATTGACAGCATGGTTTTTATCCTGGTCCTTTTGGCCAGCCAGTCAAATCATTGCAGCTGATACTTAGGTTCTATTAAATCGAACAGACAGGGAATGTCTGTCAAGACTTTGGGAGAGTTTCTCCTCCTATTGAATAAGTTATTTAATGGTGGGTGGAAACTTGTAAAAGTTCTTTTGTTCATTATATATATATATATGATAAAAATATATTTTTAAGGTATGCAGTATTTATGGATAAATGTGCTCAATATCAAGGATAGGGTGTCATTGCTTGGTGTTGATCTCAGTGCCCAACTGAATATATATATAATTAATTTTAGGATATTAAAACAGAAACATGTTAAAAATTGCTAGATTTTATCTGTATGTATGTGTGTATGTATGTGTATATATATATATATATATATATATACACACACACACACACACTTGAAAAAAAATAATAAAGCATTATGAAATTATTTAACCTGGATCATCTGAAGATACTAAAAGGTTCTAGATTTATTGTGTGTGTGTGTATATATATATATATATATATATATATATATATATATATATACACACACACACACACACTTGAAAAAAAATAATAAAGCATTATGAAATTATTTAACCTGGATCATCTGAAGATACTAAAAGATTGAAACTAAGGTAGCGTGATCAGTTGATCTATTTTTTGCAAATGTAAAAGCTCTGCATGTTAAATCTTTATATTCTTTTCTTTATACATGTATTGAGTACTTTTAATACTACTGTTTTCTGGTTTAATTCAATTCCGACCAATAACATATATATATATATATATATATATATATATATATATATATATATATATATATATATATATATATATATATATATATATATATATATATATGAGGCACGGTGGAGTAATGGATAGCAGCTTGGATTGATGAATCAGAGAGCCAAGTTCGAATTCCAGTTGAATCCATTACATTCACTTATGTGCTAATACCCTTGGGAAAGGTGTGAAGCCTCTTCTTCTCCCTCCAGCTATGGCTAAAATAGCAGGACAGACTGGGTTCTATAGCCTTGGGTGGCAACTGGTCTAGGAGAAGGACAACTCTGAATTCAAAACCTGGAGGGTCGTTGGGGACCTTGTGGCAATTTAGTGCACCAGGTCTCTGAATTCAAAAAAAAAAAAGTGTGGCTGATCCTGCACGAAACCTTCACCACTATAATCAAATCTCATGTGCTGTTGTCGGGCTGTCGGCATATGTTGAATTCAACGGAGAGTCGACAATAATATATATATATATATATATATATATATATATATATATATATATATATATATATTTTTTTTTTATTTATTACTTCAAACTTTATTATAGTTAATATAGCAGATGCTTCATATTTGAAACAGATGCCCCATTTTTATTTATTAAACAGTGTGTATTGTTTATTGACTTGTGCACTGCATTCTAGAATTCTGAATAAAAAAATGTGTTCCTTGCCAGGAATAAAACTTTCATCCCCCTTTCTAGATTCCCTGAATACTCAAACAGGCCATAGATTATAGATTAATCCACAATGTTTTATAAATAAAAATAGAGTGCCTATTTCAATTACAAAATGTTCACTATAACAATATTTGAAGTAATAAAAATGTTAGATTATATATATATATATATATATATGAAAAAATATAGTCTTAAGGTGTGCTATATTTATAGGATAAAGTGCTCAATATCAGAGATAGAGCATGTGTAAATATAAAAGTTAACGTTGAAGTCAACACTTAGGGGCAACAGACTGTTTCATGGTAGACACAATCGTCAGGCCACATTATATATATATATATATATATATATATATATATATATATATATATATAGAAGATATAAGAAGACATTTTTTATGTTTAACGTTTTTTATAGATACAAGTATTTAAGTAAATGCTCTGTTTATAATAAACAGTATTAAATAACATTTACCGGCCTGAATGTCCGAGAAATTTTCATAGAAAATATTCGTTAAACATAAAAAGAACGTTAAACATAAAAAAAATGTCTTTAATAAATAAATTGTCGGACTTTGTCCATTTCTTAATATATATATATATATATATATATATATATATATATATGAAAAAATATAGTTCTAAGGTGTGCTATATTTATAAGATAAAGTGCTCAATATCAGAGATAGAGCATGTGTAAATATAAAAGTTAACATTGAAGTCAACACTCAGGGGCAACAGACTGTTTCATGGTAGACACAATCGCCAGGCCACATATATATATATATATATATATATATATATATATATATATATATAAATGACAAGAAAAGACTTTCACTTAAAGATTATAGTTCAATTGCAGAAAATTTAAAAGAACACTCAAGTCCATATTCAGAGTTTTGGCAGATATTAGTCGGAAATACATCAGTGCTCCATCAAGATGATAATGAGCAAAAACTTAAAATTCTGGGAGCCCTTTATATGAGAGAATTGTGGCCAAAAATAAATAAAGTTAACTACGAATATAGCAACAAAGTTCTTGAATGTTTAGCAGCAAAGTGTGATATAAAAAATACTAAATTAAAATACTACATTTGAAAACCTTTTAAAAATCACATAAGTTACCTCCCTTGCATAAAGATAAAAATATTTTGAATTTACAGTGTGAACACAGAACACTTCTATAGATATGTAACCCCTAAAGATAGTCTCAGATGAGTTTGAAAGTACTTGGGAAAATAAAAATTATTAGAAAGAAAATTTTTGAGTTTTTCTTAATCAATTTTCTACAGCCACCAAGAAATTAATTTGTGGACTTGAAAAGGATTTAAACTAAAACAAATAGATATAATAAGTCTAAATTATTTAACCAAACATACTTGAATGAAAATATGCTGCCTAAATATATATATATATACACACACAGAGGATGTGAGGGTTAAATTTGTGCGTATGCACTGTTTCTTTTTGATTTTGTTGACTGCACATTATAATAAGGTCAGCTGGGCACTGTCTGTGCAAAAAAAAGTGTACCATGATGCAATTTGGAAATGGCATGCTGTACTGCTTGTCATTTGTACCAGAAGCTCCAATACAAACATTTCAGAGTGCTTGGGTGTCAATGTAAGGACAATGCAGAGGATTCAGAAAGAGTGGGATAAGGCTAATGGTGATTATGAAGGTGTTTGGAGTGATCCCATAGGGCCTCAGATTCAACATGGAGGCCTACATCAAGTGCCTTGAGGAGGTAGTGCTGCCCTGGGCCAAAAGGGTGGCTGCTGGAAGTCCCTATGTCTGGCAACAGGACTCTGCACAATGCACACTTAAATTTGTCCACCTAACTCCCCAGACTGTAACCCCCCTTGATCATTATGTGTGGGGTGCAGTTGAGCGAGAGACCAACATCCTTGTAGCACCAAAGATGAACTGAAGTCAAGGATTATGGCAGCATTCACCAACTTAGACATAGAAACTGTCCAGAAGAATTGCAGGAGATTCCAAAGTCTTCTGGAGGCTGTAGTTGAAGTCAATGCTGATTTTATTGAATAAATTTACTATTTATTTCAAAATATTTTTGTGTAATTTTGGTAAACATATGTTAAAATGAGATGTCATCGTTATTTTCATTTTTGTTCCATTTAGATGACAATTGATTCATTGCACCCTGTGTGTGTGTGTGTGTATATATATATATATATATATATATATATATATATATATATATATATATATATAGAGAGAGAGAGAGAGAGAGAGAGAGAGGCCTGAAGATTGTGGTCAAGCATGAAACACATGATCACTGTTTGTATTAACCTCAGTGTCCACTTTCATATTTACATATGCACTATCCTTGATATTGAGCACATTTACCCATAAATATAGCATACCTTAAAACTATTTTAATCATATATATATATATGGAAGGCATGGTGGAGTAATGTATAGTGGCTAAAATTGAGCAATTGGAGAGCCGAGTTCGAATTCCAGTTACATCCATTACATTCACTTACATGCTAATACCCTTGGGAACGGTATTAATCCTTCTCTATCCAGCTATGGATAAATAGCAGAACAGACTGAGTTCTATAGCCTTGGATGGCAACTGGTCTTGGAGAAAGAAAAATCTGAATTCAAAACCTGCAGTGGGTTGTTTGGGGACCATGTGGCACGTAGTACACCAGGGTCACTGTATTTAGGCCCTTCAAAAAGTGTGGATGGTCCTGCACCACTATAATCAAATCATATGTGCTGGTGTCTGGGCTGTCCTTTCTGCTCGACCCTCATATGTCGAATACAATGGGAGAGTCCACTATATATATATATATATATATATATATATATATGTGTGTGTGTGTGTGTGTGTGCATGCATATACTAATTTATGTGTGCTGTAAAAACTGATGGCATATTTAATTAAATCCTTAAATTATTAAAAGTTTTATCACATTTAAATCATTAAATATACATACATTTACCAATTATTATTATTATTAGTAGTAATAGTTAATTTATTACCTAATAGCAACAGAAAATGGATTACCCACTTTAGAATCTTACCTTAAAACTAATTTACCCATACCATCAAAAATTATGATATCATATTTTCTTAAGTCTATTATTATCAGGTTTTGAAATGTAAGTTTTAAAATATATTTTCCTAATTATTATACTAATATGTCATGATTCTGGGTGATCAGTTTATTGCTTGATAACAATAGGTAATTGATTACCCACTTTTTGTCCAGTGGAATCTTGACAATGCCATTAAAAATGGCATATTGACATATTTTGTTAATTTCGTTAGAATAATTTCACATGTGGCTCTTTAAATATATTTCCTTCAATTACTATGCTAATATGTAGTAATTCTGTGGGGGTTCAATATATTACTTTGAAACAATAGAAAACCAAACCCCCACATTATTTCCAGTAAAATTTATATACTAATTTTCCCATGTTGTCAAAAGTAACAGTATTATGCTGATCAATATATTACTTCAAAACAATAGAAAACAGAACACCCACTTTATTTCCAGTAAAATTTTATATACTAATTTACACATGATGTCAAAAGTAACAGTATTAAGGGGGATCAATATATTACTTAGAAACAGTTGAAAACTGAACCCCAATTTTATTTCCAGTAAAATTATATATACTATATACTGCCATTTTTAACAATATTGATAAATTATCAATGTTGTCTAAAATGGCAGCATATATTAAAATGCTATTTTCTTCAGTTTTTACTTGGTTTAAGGTTTTTCAAACGTCAGTTATTAAATATATATTTCTAAGTATTATATAAATTCTTTTGGGAAACTGTGGCAAACATTAAGAAAACTGAGTCATAACTTGAAAGAATTTATGTTCACTGTGCTGTTTGTTGAAAATCAAAATCAAAATGGGGTCTATGTTAGTAAGGCTTCAAAATATAGTAATTTTTTTGTACTTGGCTACCAGTCTCAACCAATTACAGAATTTCTTACCGAAATAAAAGAACATTATTTTGGATTATGATAGGATTGAGAGTTCTTTGTGGGTGAAGTAGGCATTTGTATGTAGCCAGTTATGGATTTGGGATTTTTGACTTAGGACTTATGAAACTGATTTATGACCCGGATTTTGGATTATGGATTTGAATCCAACCCTGTCCCCACTGCCAGTTTACCACAGCGACGAAAAATATATACATGCACTTGATCTTCTTAAAGTGCTTTTCCCTCCCTTACAAAGATTATGGGAAGATGGTCAAATAATCTCCTGCCAATTTCTCCTCTTGCCCATTTAATGTACTTTATCCCCCACACCCTCAAACCGACTCCACCCTTTAGATGCTGTTCCTTGGTAGACCAGTAGGTCAAGATGACCAATGCAACTGACAAGAAGGAGGTTTATGTTTTTTTTTTTTAATCGGAGTAACCTTTTCTGAGATGAACTGCCTTATGGGGTTAAAACATTTTACCCACCCTGTTATTTCCCTGTAGCTGGTGTCTGATAAGTAGGAGTAATCTGACTGATTTGGGAAAGATGGGTTCATGCCTTTTCCAAGAGAAATAGTATGAAATGAACGCACAATACCTGAATGAGAATTTGAACTCAGTTCTCTCATTCCATTTCCCTTGCTGATAAATACCCAACCTTTTATGTCAGGGTATGCTGAAAACTTCTCAGACATACACGTATTTCCTAAAATCTTGTCTAATTATTGCAGATTATTTTTTTTTAGTCCAGTTCAGAACTTTTCAGAACCTGTTTGTACATATAACTTTTAAGGAATTATTATTTTTTTTTTTAACTTGACATGATTTATTATTATGTTAATATAATTATGATATATTATGATTTATTATATGATATATATTATGAGAATTATTATGATATATTATGATTTATTATTATGATATTTATGATATTATGATATATTATATATTAGAATTATGATATATTATGATTTATTATGATTTATTATATGATATATTATGATTTATTATATGATATATTATTATGATATATTATGATTTATTTATGATATATATTAGAATTATTATGATATAATGATTTATATATGATATATATTAATCAATGATATATTTATCCATTTTGATATATGAATTTTAGATATATTTGAGAGATTTTATGATATATATTGAAAGGCGAATTTAGTGATACATATTATGATAAATATGATATATTATGATTATGATAAATTCATATCTTCAATACTTTTATCCATTTGAAGATTTGAGAGAAAAAGGTGAATTTAGTGAGTTCTAATATGATTTTTAATTCCTTTTTATTCATTGTAAATGTTACAATAGCTACAAGTTGAGGAATTTCTTGTGATTTAGCAATGCAAATTTAATTCCAGTTTGAAAGTTAAAAAAAAAAAAAAATCAGAAAAAATATCACATTGGGAATTTTGTATATTTAAAATTTTATTTAATGAATCAACAAAAGTTCAATTCATTCATGAGTTCATTTGACTCATCTGATTGACAGACTCATGAATTCAAATGACCCAACTAATTGACTGACTCAAGAGTTTTGCAAAAAAAAAAAAAATTCGGGGTCAGATGTTCTATAAATCTGTTGAAATTATAATCAGAATTCATATTTATACTTTTTGGAACAAATTCTCATTAAAGATAACTTTCAAATTTAAAATTCTCACCAAATTCAAGTTTTGTTCAAAATGTAGCAACATTTAAATTTAGAACTAGTTGAAATGTTTCAACTTTTAAAAATGTTAAAAAAAAGAAATTTTTAAATCTATATGAATGTATTTCCTCTCTATCTACAAGTAACTTAAACTAATTCCAAATGAAGGTTTTGCATCTTTTGAAAGAATAATTACTTATAAATGATGGAATAATACAAACCTCATATTAAGGTCTCTTAATATCATAATATGGATGTCTCTTAGTATCATAATGTTGTTGTCCTTTAAGATAATAATATTGAAGTTTCTTAATAATATTGATGCCTCTTAATATCATATTGTTGTTTTTTAATATTGAAGATTTTTCATAATATTATTTCTTAATATCATAAGTTTCTTAATAATACAGTTGTCTCTTAATATAATATTAAAGTTTCTTAATATTGATGTCTTTTACTATCTTAATATTGTGATCTCTTAATATCATAATATTGAACTTTCTTAATAATATTGATATTTCTTATTATTGAACTTTCTTAATACTGATGTCTCTTAATATCACAATATTGATATCTCTTAATATAATATCAATGTCTCTTAATATGATAATATTGAATTTTCTTAATAATATTGATGCCTCACTTAATATCATAATATTGAAGTTTCTTAATATCACATTCAAAAATAATAAATGGACTTGTGTAGTATTTAATCTAGTGATTAAAGGGATAATTTAAAAATAAGCAAATATTGCTGCAATGAAGACGTATTTGAAGAAGGATTCAATGTGTGTGTGTGTATATAGAGGGTTACTCCGCCTTGTTTGCCTGGGTGCCCACTATGTGTAATTCTATGCATAACTACAAAAAGAAATGGATATAAATCATCTCATTTTCTTTACTCTGAAACAGGACACAGTAAGTAGGACTCCTGTCCAGTCTTCCACTCTGAGGAGTCTTAGTCATATTGCAAGCCAAGTTTTCGATTTCATTCAACCATGTAGACATCACACACTATGGCTCAGTACATAAATGTTTTACTCCCTCTTTTTTTGCTATCTGCACTTGTGTAAATATCATTTTCTCTTTTTCTTTCGGGAGTTATTTTGATCTTTATATTAATCTGTATGAAACTCCTCTATGTGTTGAAATTTGTTTCTTTTGAAACTTCTCAAACCGTTTGTCACAATTCTTAAACAAACCACATCCTTGACAAAGTAGTACTTCCCACAACAAAGCAATGATCCACAGCAACCCCGTGTAATGTTTTCAAGAGAAGGTCCATGTTTCATACTGATCCTTTTATTTAGGAAATACATGGTGAAAACCAGAAATAAATAACAAACATACCTCTAAAAAGGGGAAATGGACAAATGAAATACATTTCAAAGAACAAATTCAAGCAAGATGATAAACAGACACATGGTGCCATAGAAGAGAATTTCAGGCTTAGTACTAGTAGGGTTTTACGGTGTTGCCTAAAGTACAGAAATACAGAAGTGTTAATTTTTTAGTCCTAAGAAGTCACATGGTAGGAGACGCTCAGAAGTTGCACCAAAAGACACGCACACATAACAGTCATATCCTTGAAAAAGTAGCACTTCCCATGAGAAAGCAATGATCTACAGTGACCTCACTGGTTTCAAAAAATAAGGTCTGATACTATCCTTTTATTTAGGAAATACACAGTGAAAACTAGAAACAAATAACAAACATATCTCTCAAAAGGGGAAATGGACAAACAAAATACATTTCAAAGAAATACATAAAGAAAGAAAAGACTTTCCAAACAGAAACATTAATTTGGAACCAATTCAAAGAATTGATAAAGGGACATATGGTGTCTTAGAGAATAATTTCAGGGTTAGTAGGGAGAATATATTAACCGTGTTGCCTCATAGACCAGCAGTAGATAAAAAAAAAAAAGAAACATGTAGCTTTCTTACCCCTAAATTGTCACGTCAATAGCAGATTCACAAAAATGACAGCTAAACACATGTATGTATATATGTGAAAAATATCTATTTTTATGGAACATTAAAAATTATTCTCATAATTTTAACACTATTACTACTGCTAGTATACTACTATTAAATAACAAAGTTTTTAAACCTGGTGATGCATATACCGGGCTCTTCAGCAACTGTTACACTCTTCATTTCATTATTAAACTTTTTTAATATGTCCGTTTTTACTCGAACCCGCTTTTCACAATTCTTAAACAACCACATCCTTGAGAAGTTAGCACTTCCCAGGAGAAAGCAATGATCTACAGTAACCTCACTGGTTTCAAAAAATAAGATCTGATGTTATCCTTTTATTTAGAAAATACACAGTGAAAATGAGAAACAAATAACAAACATATCTCTCAAAAGGGGAAATGAACAAACAAAATACATTTCAAAGAAATGCACAAACAACAACAATTTGGAAGAAATTCAAGCAAGATGATAAAAGGACACATAGTGAGATAGAGGATAATTTTAGACTTAGCAAATATTTACTCCTGTAGACCAGCATTAACAAAAAGAACATCTTTTAGTTTGCTTACTCTTAAGGTGTAACATGGTAGCACAATCTCTGAAATTACATCTAAAATAGTATATACTAGAAGCCATACCCAGCTGGTTGATCAGAAAAAGTGTTCAATTAGAATGGAGCAAAAACAGCATCATGGTTAGATGCAACAGAGTTTATCTTCTTCAATTATTTTAAGTACTTCCATTAAAAAAACATTTTGAATTAATGCAGTTACTGATATAACAGAAGTCATCTCTATTTATTCAGTCAAAGTTAGCCAAGGACATGAAGGGGTAAAACAAGCAACATGAAGACCCACTTTTTGAAGGAGTTTTTGAAATTCAATTTGTTAGTGTGCTACCAGGAATGTAAAAGATGATATATTTATAAAGCAATTGTTAAGTTTGATGAAAATTGGTTGCAAGTTCAACAAAAAAAAAAAAAAAAGAAGAAAGAAACCAGTAAAAATCATTTTTTACAAGTTACACAGGTTTTCACTATGTGGGTGGACTCAATTATCAAGTTAAATGACTGTTAAACAATCAACTTATTGTTGGCTACAACTGAGTGAAGTTCATATTAGATTGCTTGAAAATTGAGGGAGTTTTTAGTTTAGAATTTGTGTTGAAATAAATTTTTTGCTTTTGGTAGTTTTTCACTAAATGCAGTAGCATAGAAATAAAAATGAGGTATCATTGACCTTATCATGATGCAAGTAACCTACATACCAAGTTTGAACAAAATCGGAGGAAAAAAGTTGGATTTATTGATTTTTGATTGGCTTTATTGATTTTTTAAGCTAAGAAACTCTTATTGTACAATGTATATGCCAAGTTTGGTCAAAATTGGTTGGATGGAACTCGAGTGAAAAGGTATCAGACAGATAAACATCCTCTGTTTTATATATATATATATATATATATATATAGATGTGATAAACATACATTTTTATATTTTATGGAACATTAAAAAAAATTACCCTCATGATTTCAACACTGTTACTTTGTGCTATCATAATATTACTTAATAACAAAGTCACTAAATCTAGCAATGCATGACCATTATACTTCATCCATTTAAAACCTGGAAGCCTGTTTTCTATTCATGACAAGTCAAAGAGCATGGAAGAGTAAGTTCAAGACTTTACAAAAATAGGTTAAATGCCATGGAAGAGATTACAAAGAAAAAATCAAATAGTATAGTGGTAATGTTGGTGGCTGGTCGCTCATATTTGAGCATGCCTGTCTACTAGGGCAGCTAGCCAATCCCTGTTGCAGATGTGTTTGTTTGATACCCACAGAGCCCACCTGAGGTTTATACTGCAACTATACTTAGTTACATTTTCTAGGAGAGAGTATATTATCTGGCATGATCAACAGTCTGAACGAGGCCAGTACACTAACTCTCAGCCACGATGACTTGTGACTACATGCTAGCACAATCATTGACAGCTCTCAAATAGTTACATCTATCCAATTTCACACACAAATATAGAAGCAGTATTGAAATATTAAATCATTTAATTGTGGAAAATGGAAAACAGTGTTTCCAGTTGATTTCAATTTCAATATACATAATCAACACTTTAGTTCAATTTCTGAAGTACACCCTATTTTCTTTTTACTAGAATCTTTAATTTGATTGATTTGTTTTTTACAGCTTATCAACCTTTTGCAGGTTACTTAAAGCCAGAAAATATTTTTAGATTGTAAGATTTATTTGGAGATAAGGATTAACTTACACAAGTCCTACTAATTAACCCATAGCTGGGGGAGAAGAGGTTGATTCATACATTTTTCTAAGGCATTTGCATGTAAATAAATATAATGAGCTGAACCTGACTGGAATTGGAATTCACCTCTCTGGTTTCCAATTCTGATTCATTATCCATTACACCACCCACACATCCAAGCTTACAGCACCTGGTATTCCCAAGCAGTCACCCATCTAGGTACTGACCAGGATCAACGTTACTGAACTTCAGTGGTCTCTTCAAATTGGAACTCGGCGCTCCAATTAACAATTTCTTGCCATTATCCATTACACCACTCACACATCCAAGCTTACAGCACCTGGTATTCCCAAGTGGTCACCCATCTAGATACTGATGTTGCTTAACTTTTGTGATTGTACAAGAACTGGCATTTCAATGTGATGGCTGAAAGCCTACTAGAATTTTTAATGCATTAAACCAGTTGTTCCCAACCTTTTTTAGCTTATGGCCCACTTTGAACCTAGGATTTTTCTGTAGCCTATGAAATTATTATAGTGTAAAAATTACTTCCATTTTGTGGCCCATCTGCTGTGGCCCAGTAAAAATTATAAATTTTCTGTGACCTTCCTGAAATTTGTCATGGCCCATTTTGGCCATAAGTTGGGAAACTACCAGACTGAAACATTGCATTCAACAACAAAGTTCAAGATGCAAGCTTCAAAAATGTACAGTAGAGCATACATGATAGTTCAAAGGAATCATCCCCCACATCCACTACCATTATTTTCCTTCCACTAGAATCAACCATTGCTGCAGAATTAACTCAGTCTGAAGATCAATAACTGTTTCTTTGTTGTTATCAAGTGTTCTCATTCTGCATGTAAATAAAGTCCATTTTTAGTGTCATTCTGTGACAAGAAACTGTCATATCCCTGGGTCAAACAACCAGCCAATCAATCATCATTGCAGTTGCAGACACCCACATGCAACAACAGTATCAATCTTGTAGCTAAATAAAGAAATATTTTCATCAGCAATGGCACCATTCTAAATAACCATTGACATTTGAGCCATGCATCTTACTGTTTAGCTCAAGTGTTATTCAAGACGCAAGGTCAAGAGAAAACAAGGAGTACAGACTGTCAAAAATACCAGGAGTTGGTTACAAACAACTAACAACAAAAGTTATTTGATATTTACAAATGACAAAATTCATCTACCTTTGAGGATCATATTGTGTTATATCTTGAAAAATGTTTGGCACAAGAAAAAAAAAAAGAGGACAAGCTACATTCCGGAATTCCACAAGTTCAGACCTTTACAGCAAGGGCTTGCCATGCCACATAAACAGGGTCAACTCATCCTCATTCCCTTCATATTCCATTGGTAAGGAGGAAGTTCCACTCTTCTTTTTTCTCAGAAGTTTTTACTTTGTGGAACAGACTCCTGAAAGGATTCTTCCCTGATCACAACAACCGAAATGTTTTCTAAGGTCTACTATTATCTATTTTATATAGACTCATAACATGTACTTCTTACTTCCTCCTTTATCCCCTTATAACAACTTCATTTAGTATCCCTCTACCTTGAGTGGCTCTTGGTTCTTGTATTGAGTTAACAGTTTTTATATATATATATATATATATATATATATATATATATGCCCACATGCAGATCAGGTCAGGCTTAGGACTGCTACTGGTAACATATAACCCAGTACAATCTGCCACATGTATTGGTAGTTGGAATCTAAATCGGCTACTCTATTAACTTTTCTGCTGGTGTGGAGGGTGGCATGTCACCCCCATAGGACCAATAAAAAGGCGAGTAAGCTTCTTATAGGAGCCAACGTCCAGTGTGTGTGTGTGTGTGTGTGTATATATATATATATATATATAAGGCAAGGATGGAGTGTCTAGTCTTGAATGGCAACCTTCCTAGAGATTGTATCTCGATAAAAACACTCAGTGTACTTGAAAAACCTTGAGTGTCTGAGTCTGGCATCTGGAACAGTATCTGGTCTTGTAAAACTTTGCTAGGAATTATTATAACAAATCCTCTGTCAGGTAGAACCCATCTTACTTTGTGCAAGTTTAATCCCATTTGTACTTGAACAAAAATCCATGGATATGTATGCATGAATGTATATACAAACAAACGTACACATATACAAGGCACATTTTAAAATAATTAATTGTATACATACATTCATTCATTTAAAAATAAGTTTCTTTACCTATTTATTGTATAAACTTGCATAGAAATGATGTCAATGAAAAAATGGGCAATGGAGACATTGCAAACAGATATTTTGAAAACAGGCTTCCAGCTGAAAAACCTGTGTCTACAGAGAAATATTGCTATGGAAACACTGGAGGGAGCACATCCACATGTTCAATGAGAAGGCAACAAGGCTTGGATCATGCATTAACTGGTCAAAGATGAAGCTGATACACATATGTGATGGCCCTGATCCACATCAACCTAGTTGCCATGAAAAGATTCAGGAAATATATTTGTAGATAATGAGAAAGCATTTAACAAAATAGATTAAAGCATACAATCTGTGTGTATCTATCTATCTATCTATCTATCTATATATATATATATATAAAATAAACAGAGAATCATTAAAAATCCTTTTGGTTATAATTTATTTTGGGGACTTTTACATCCATCTTTTTAGACCAGTATTTTGTAAGTTAATTAACAAAACGCTGGTCTGAAGAGATGGATATAAAAGTCCACAAAATAAATCATAACCAAATGGATTTTTAAGGATTCTGCTTTCATTATTACATTGCTTTGTTCTTACATTGAGCTTTCTTTGGATTTATATCTGCCTTGGAATTATCCCTACTAATTATGAATTGATATTATATATATATATATATATCAATTGATATCCTTGAATTATTAATATCCTCCTATCCAAGGAGGATATAAACCAAAGAGAGCTCAATGTAAGTATAAAGCAATATAATAATATATATATATATATATATATATATATATATATATATATGTGTGTGTGAAAAGTGTATGTGTATATATATATATATATATATATATATATATATATATATATATATAATTTATATATTATATGCACAGTACTTATTAGAAAGCGCTCAATATCAGAGACAGAGCTAACATATTTGGTTGATTGATGTGAGTTTAGACCCTGGGTTTCATGCTTTTGCGATTGTTTGTTTGTCTGACAATCGCAAAAACGTGAAACCCAGTGTTACAAACTCACATCAATCCAACTATATATATATATATATATATATATATATATATATATATATGAATAGAGAATCCTTAAAAATACATTTGGTTATAATTTATTTTGAGAACATCTATAAATCTATTTAGATAAATATAGATTTATATATATATATATATATATATATATATATATATATATAGAGAGAGAGAGAGAGAGAGAGAGATTTAGCCACCTTCAATCTACAAGAACCCATAAGGAAAATCCTGGTTGATAATATGATCATCCTTCATAATTCCCTTAACCTGAAAACATCTCACTGTGAAAGAAGAACTCTACATAAAACATCTGGCACCCAGTTTTAATCTCACTTTATTTAACAGTAGAAATAATATACTAAAGGCCTTTTTTATTTACAAGGATGTCAACTGGAAAACATCCACATTCCTTTCACAGAGCTCAGAATAAATGCTACCACCATTTAAATGGAATCACACAAGTACATCTTAAAAGACCACCATTTAATGAAATTAATAATAACTAACAATAAACCCCTCGTAAATGGCTAAAGAAGTGGCTGAAAGTGCTTGGGACAATTTAAGAACACTAGAAAAACTCAATAAAAAATTCATTGAATTTTCCTTGTCCATCATATTCAATGAAACATGTTTGAAAGAAAGGTTGCTGCCCAAATATACACACACACACACATATATATATATATATATATATATATATATATATATATATATATAATAACACACGAGAGGTGGTGAAAAATTGAAATACCTCCTAAAAACTTGTGTGTGTGCATATATGAATAAATGTGTGAATTTATACATACAGATGATGTAAAAGAGAGAGTGAGAAAAATTTCAACAGATTGTGGTATGATGTAATGTATGCAAAACTATCTTATTTTGTCTTCATGCAATCAGTCCTTCATTAGATTTCCATTGGGAAGATTGTTCAGTTTTTTTCTTTTGAGAACAACCTCCCCCCAAAAAAAAAAATCAAATTTAATTTCCTCAACCATTTCCATTTTCCCAAAGCAATTTACAAATTTGACAATTATCTGACAAGTTTTCAATCATGCTTTTTTCTTTTTTGGTTATTGGGAGGAGAAAAGAAAAAAAAAAAAAAAGTCATCTTTCAACTAAAAATATTTTTGATTTTCATTGCAGCTTCTTTCTAAACCTTTATGTTGTATTAAAAATAGAAAAAAGATGGAATGAAAGCAACAATAAAGAATAGTTTTATCAACTGGGATTAAATGATAACAGAGTTAACACACAGAGTTTGTGTCAGTTTTGTTTTTAAGTAGATAAATTAAATAAGATTTTAAATGCTGCTTCAGTGTGTTTGACTAAAGACACACAAATACTTCGTTTTGGAGGGAAGTGGAAAAGTATCAAAAGTATTTTCATTTTTGTGACAGTTTATTTCAGAGGCAATTTGAAAAACGTAAAATTTGGAGATGATTCAGAAATACTCAAAAATTAATTGGAGAATAGAGTGCAAGAACAAGCAACAAGTGGATAATAGACCATATATATAATATATATATATATATATATATATATATATATATATATATATATAATATATATATCATGCATATAAATATATCATGCATATATATATACACACACGTAATATATCATACATGCACACATACACAAACATGTATATATCATACACACACACACTTATACATATATACATGCACAGAAACACACGTATGCTCACACACACATATATGCATATATATGTATGCACAAGCACACATACACACGTGTATGCACACACACACATATATGTATATATATGTATGCACAAGCACACATACACACGTGTATGCACACACACACATGTATGTATGTATGTATATATATATATATATATATATATATATATATACTAAGTTTAAATTCCAATAAACTTTATTCCTAATATCCTAATAATAAAACATAACAAAAAGAGGAAATTTGCAAAAGGAAAAAAATACAGTTTATTCCAACATTATATGCAAATTGCATTTCTTAAAAAATTATCATTTAGCCGACAGCATGTATTGTCACAAATTTTTAATAAAAGTTTGGCAATGCTGGTCAGCACAATGGTATGCAATGTCAAGTGGTTCTGTGTTGTAATAAACAACTGGCAGCCATTTTGGTGATATTGCTTCTTTTCCACTGTTTTAAATTATATGCAACCAATGGCTGTAATGCCTTTTTGAGCAATGATGAGAAGGCAACATTTTAACAATTACTTTATGAAGAGAAAGCTGAATCTTTTGCAAGAGGCCACTGGATAATCCAGAAATTCATTTCAAACCCAGTTACATGCAGTGTATATACCAACAAAAGTGTAATAATAATACTATTGGTGTGATATATAAAGTTGTATATCACAAGGGTCTGTCCCAGCAACTATGGGGGTAATTGGCAGAGTGGGAAAAGAGATAGGAGGAAATAAAAATAATACTGCCTTGCCACAGCAACTTGAGGAACCAAAATGTTCACAGCACTGAGTCTGGCTGACTGCTGGTTTTCATGTTGCTTTTATTGGCATGAGGCATCTTACAAAGACCCCAATCTTGACCAGCTGCAGAGAGGCCCGTATCTAGACATGCCAAACTGTTCTGCTGCTAATGGGAAAAACCTGAATGTAACTGGTGTTAACAAACATGTCCGCATACAATTTGAGGCCATCTTTTGCATCTGTACTGACATGCATTCACCGCAAAAAGTTATATAAGTTTTACATTTTTCCTTCTATTAAACATGCATCCACTATTTGTTTGATATATAAAATTGTATATCACGACTCTCATACACACCAATGCAATGTCAATCATTATCTTGGCTTTTACTGTTCTCTCTCCTTTTCTTATATTCTTTAACATTGTATATGAAGTAAAATAAAATGTAGCAACATATAAGTGTAAGCTAAGTTCAAACATGATCATCACCCACATTGTCCCCAAAAGTTTTAACATAATTTAGCTTTCCTTAATTAATTTAGCTTTCTATTAAACACTATTAGTGTGATATATAAAGCTGTATATCACATTTTTCATACTATTGCTGTGATATATAAAGTTGTATTATACATATTTCATACGTGTCCCAACGTGTGTAGAGGAGAAAAGTGGGGTTGATTCTCATTGGTTTAGAAAGACTGAATTGATGATAATTATAATTATCATAATTATTTTTAACACTATAATTAATTTGTATTTATTTATTTTTTTATGGGCATGACACAGTGATGGTATAATTAAGTTTTTATTTATGTTTTTCTTTATGGGCATGAAACTATCAGAAAACCAAGTTTGAATGCTGAAAGGCTACTGATGTTTATTTAGTACCAATGCTCTTGTACTGATGTTTATTTAGCACCAATGCTCTTGTACTGATGTTTATTTCGTACCAATGCTCTTGTACTGATTTTTATTTAGCACCAATGCTCTTGTACTGATGTTTATTTAGCACCAATGCTCTTGTACTGATGTTTATTTATTGTACTGATGTTTATTTAGCACCAATGCTCTTGTACTGATGTTTATTTCGTACCAATGCTCTTGTACTGATGTTTATTTAGCACCAATGCTCTTGTACTGATGTTTATTTAGCACCAATGTTCTTGTACTGATGTTTATTTAGCACCAATGCTCTTGTACTGATGTTTATTTAGTACCAATGCTCTTGTACTGATGTTTATTTAGCACCAATGTTCTTTTGATGTTTATTTAGCACCAATGTCCTGATGTTTATTTAGTCCCAATGCTTTGTACTGATGTTTATTTACAATGCTCTTGTACTGATGTTTATTTCTGTACCAATGTCTTGTACTGATTTTATTTAGCACCAATGCTCTTGTAATTGATGTTTATTTTGATGTTTATTTAGCACCAATGCTCTTGTACTGATGTTTATTTAGTACCAATGCTTGTACTGATGTTTATTTAGCACCAATGCTCTTGTACTGATGTTTATTTAGCACCAATTTAATTGATGTTTATTTAGCACCAATGCTCTTGTACTGATGTTTATTTGTACCAATGTTCTTGTACTGATGTTTATTTAGCACCAATGCTCTTGTACTGATGTTTATTGACCAATGTTTTATGATGTTTATTTAGCACCAATGCTCTTGTACTGATGTTTATTTAGCACCAATGCTCTTGTACTGATGATGTTTATTTAGTTTATTTCAATGTTCTTGTACTGATGTTTATTTAGTCCCAATGCTCTTGTACTGATGTTTATTTAGTCCCAACCAATGCTGTTTGTACTGATGTTTATTTCTGTACCAATGCTCTTGTACTGATGTTTATTTAGCACCAATGCTCTTGTACTGATGTTTATTTCGTACCAATGCTCTTGTACTGATGTTTATTTAGTCCCAATGCTCTTGTACTGATGTTTATTTAGCACCAATGCTCTTGTACTGATGTTTATTTAGCACCAATGTTCTTGTACTGATGTTTATTTAGCACCAATGCTGTTGTACTGATGTTTATTTAGTCCCAATGCTCTTGTACTGATGTTTATTTAGTACCAATGCTCTTGTACTGATGTTTATTTAGTACCAATGCTCTTGTAAAATGTACCAATCTACATCTGGAAGTTCCCTCTCACTCCTAAATATCTTTGAGAGAAAAAAAAGACTAGCCATAATTGATGGTGAAGAGGGCATATGAGTAAGCCTTTGGGTAAGCCACTGTCACCTAACTATGTAACTACCTAGGTAGTGCTAGTAGTAAAAAGCTGTTACACTTATTATCATCCTTGATAAAGTTCAGTCATTCAGATATTAACTAAAATCAACTTAGTGATGCACTGATTCATAACTGTAGAACTCCCAGTGAGGATCAAAGTTACTATACCAGCAATGAAATGACTTTGCTAACATCACTCTTTTTAAGGTGACCGAAATATTTACAAAACTTCATCTGGCACAAGTCCAGAATGAAAGAGAATTCAATGAGAGTAGAACTCATTATTAGATACAAAGATATATTTATTTTCACTATTTATTTTGACCAAAACGTTGTGATAACAACAACAAAGATGAGGACAATAGTTTACATGTAAATAGTTTAAGTAATGGTAACTTCTAACCCCAGAAATTCAGTCAGATATATTTGTTAAGCTTATTGAATTAACTTGCATTATCTTGACCAGACATATGATCATTAACAGCCAATCAGCAAAGTCCATTTGGTAGAGAGGATAGTCCTGGTGTAGCTGTGGCAAAGAGAAGCTGCTTTTATGAAGCATGGGTAAAGCACAGCCTCTTGCAACATGATGTGCTGGACTTGTGAGTAAAAGAGATTTTGCAACATCATCTAGCTTACCTTTTCAGGGTTGGAGAGAAGAAATGTAACACATTTTTACACTTCCTTAGCATATTCTCTTTCTATATTTATTTCTTTATTTTAAACGTTTGGGTAAATATCTTCTTTTGGCTCCCAGATGCTACCAAAACTACAGATATTGATAATCCCAACAAGCTTAATTAAGCATAAGAATAACAAAGCAGAGAGACAGGATTGAACTCTCTTCTTTATGTCTTCCAAGAAAAGTGAAATTTGTATTTTATATCAATACTAGCTTATGAAAACTGAGATGTAATATAGATTTGGTGGGGGTTCACATCATAGTTTCTGATCACTTTGGTTGGAGTGAAATGATAAAAAATATAGAAATTCAACTGGGAGGAACTCGTGGCACCTGTCATCCTTTTCTCTCAAAGTGTCTCCATCTTCAGCAAGCCTGCATTGAGTAGAGTTTGTTCCAGTCTAAGCTGCAAGTGTCCTTGTACCTTTCTTCCTGAGGCAAGTTTACTATAGAAAAGTTAATTTGAGATACTAGCAGCTTGTACCAGATGTATCTGTTTCACTAACATTGCAAAAGATATGTTGATACACTGTAATATTTCTGTTGACACCAGCTTCCATGAGAGCAAGAGGTGAAGTACAAAGTCTGACTGCATTGTGTCCATCCATTTTGAATATTTTGAGAAGTGGCTGCATGCATTGAAATAACTTGAACACTCTCCCATGGGGTTACAGTCAGAAGCAAGATCCCATGAGTGAGCTTATATACTATGTGACATTCGCAATGACTTCTTTTTATTTTTTGAAACATGACACATTGGGATAGCCAAAGATGCATTCCAAAAGCTAAGCAGAGTATTAAGAAATAGAAAAACTTTGCTGGAAACAAGGAAAAGAGTGCTAAACTGTTACATAATATCTGTCCTCCTGTATGGCAGTGAGATCTGGACAATCTCCTCAAAGATGAAGAAGAGACTTAAAGCAACAGAAATGTGGTTCTAATGAAAGATGCTGAGCCTAACATGGACCAATTATGTGAGCAACAATGAAGTTTTAGAGAAAATGGAATCAAAAAGGAAACTTATACTTAACATCAGGAAGAGACAGTTAAAATTTTTAGGGCACATAATGAGGAAAGAGGGCTTGGAAAATCTAATACTCACAAGACAGACTGAAGGCAAGAGGGACAGAGTAGCAACACATAACATAATTAGTGAGCTTGAGTAAATGGATGGCAGAATAGTGTTTGGGAGAAATAACAAAAAGACATGATTTATTAAGAGCTACAAAAGACAGGAAGATGTGGAGAGCCATCATTGCCTATGTCCTGAGTAGACACAGCACATAAAGAAGAAGATCACCCAAATATATCAGACCAACAACTTCTGGCTTTTCCCCAAAAAAAGAAAATACCTTTGGGAAGAGTATAAATCCATCTCTTCTCTCCCCAGCTATGGGTGAATAGCAGGACAGACTGAGCCCTATAACCATAGTTGGCAACCAGTCTAAAATAAGGAAAACACAAAATTCAAAACCCGAGAAGGGTTGGTTGGAGACCTTGTGGCACACTATATGCACCTGTTCTCTCCGTTTCTTTGACACCCACAGAGCTACCTCGTAGTTTATGCTGAGAGTACCTTAGTTACAGTTTCTGGGAGAGAGTGCATCATCTGGTGTGTTCAACAGTTTGAACAAGGTTAGCATGCTGAAAACCTTCGTTATGATGACTTGTGACTGTGTTAGCACAACCATTGTCTACTCTATTGCACTCCCAAAACTCAGGTCAACCTGTTGTACAGTTTCCAGGCACCTCCCAACATTGTCACAACACTGGGATTGCTTCCCCAGGCTGATAGCATCAAGAAGCCATCTTCCTGACAAACTGACCATGTTGTGATTCGAAGCTGGGTTTCATGGTCTGAAAGTGAATATTTGAACCATTCAGCCATGTAAAAAGCATTGCTAATGATTTTATTTTAGAAATGTACAAAGATGAGGCCTGGAAATAAATTGACAGTGTTCAGGATTTAATGTAAGCTTTTTATCAGAATTATGAGTCATAAATGAATTAATTTCCTTTTCAGTTTTGTAGAGTAAAGATTTAATCCAAGGTAGACAGCTGCACCTATACAAAATAAAGGAAACGAAGAGAGAAAGAAAAGCATGAAAATAGGTTTTGATTTCATTTCTGATATTAAAAAAGAATGCAACCTCTGTTTCCCTCATATATTTTATTTTCACACCAAAGTTAAATTATTTTAATATTGAATGCGGATAAAAAAAAAGGAATCCTTGAGGAGGAGAAAGATCATTAAGAATTTACATGAGCTATCTGGACAACACAAGATCATCTTGCAAGCACTTTCATGTATGAGGGGAAATAAAATTTCAGTTACCATTTTATAAACAAGGCACTGAGATGCTGAAAAATATTTGCATTTTTGTCTTTTGCTTTCAGAGTAACAGTAACAATAGAAACATTAGATAATTTGAAAGGGAAAATTATCTTGAGAGAGAAAAAGGCAAAAAATACACAGGGTTTGCTTCTTGTCATGGTTAAAGCAATTTTATTAGTGGCTAAAATATACAAACTAACATTTCCAAATCAAGACATAGATACAGCATAAATATAGATCAATGTGCACTAACTTAAACACAAACATCATATCTACACACACACACACATGCATGCATAAGCAGTGTAGACCTGGAGATCAACACCGAATGGTGACAGTCTGTTTCATGATTGAACACAATCTTCAGGCCAGATTGAAGATTGTGCTCATACATAAAACAGGCTGTTACCATTTGTTGTTGATCTTCAGGTCCATACTGCTTCTATTCATATATATTCTATCCCAGATATTAAGCACTTTTACCCCATAAATATAGCAAATCTTAAAATATTTTATTACATATATATATATATATATATATATATATATATGTATGTAGTATCAGTCCTCCTCTGTGGTAGTGAATGCTGGAAAATCTTCTCACAGATGAAGAGACTTGAAGCAACAGAAATATGGTTCTACAGAAGGATGCTGAGAATACCATGGACAAACGTGAGCAATGACAAAATTCTAGAGACAATAACAACAAAAAGAACACTTATACTTAACTTCAGGAAGAGATAGTTGAAATTTCTGGAGCACATAATGAAGAAAGAGGGCTTGTAAAATTTGATACTCACAGGACAGGTTGAAGATAAGAGGGCCAGAAAGCAACACACAGCCCAACTGGCAAGCTTGAGCAAATGCATGGTGGCGCAAGGTTTGGGAGAGATGACAAAAATACAAAAGTTATTAAGAGCTACAAAAGACAAAAAAGTGTGGAGAACCATGATCGCCAATGTCCTGAAGGAACATGGCATATAGAAAAAGAATTGAGCAAAGAAATGTTTGTGTATGTGCATATATGTGTGTGTGTGTATATATATATATATATATATATATATATATATATATATATATATATATATATATATGAGCATAAATAGTATGACAGCTGTTTACACAACTCCTATTCAACCAGTTTTCACCGTTGTTGTAAGTAAATAACCTCTCCCCTCACCACAATCATTCAAAAGAGAAATGTTTAAAACTATCTACATGTGATGGCTTTGGAAAATAAAGAGATTTCAAGTTTTCATTTTTTTTCTTTCTTTGTTCATTTTTATGGAAGAGAAAGTGTTTGGGAGTGTGTGTATGTGTGCAGCGGGGGAGACCTGTTAGCAAACTATTCTGGGATATTCTATGCAAAGAGATTATTATTGTGCCATTTTCAGAAATTATGGAAAAGTTGTGAAAACATTTTTGTCGGAAAAGAAATAGAAATAGAAAACTCTAAAAAAAAAAATCTCCGCCTAAAATTTACACACAAAGAAAGAAATAAAAAATATTATATGTAATCTGATTGGCTAATATTTAACCAATGAGATTACATTGTATTTATATTGTAATTTACATATTTATAGATTACAAATGAATTTCTATCACTTGATAACTTTCTTTAGGTAAGCATCATAATTCACATCTTATAAAAAAAAAGTCGTTCTTTTTTATTTTTTTGTAAACACTACCAAATCAACAGACTATCACTATTTTTAATTGATTTCCCACCATAATGCTTCACAAAATACAAATTAATTTTAAACAAATAAAGACAGCTTTTGAACATTTGCTTTTCAGCTAAATTCCTCCCAAATCTCCTACTACAAATACTCCTGTTACCTGAAACTTTTTCAAGAAACCTCCTCCATGACGGTGCTAAAATTCTTAGCAGTTTTGTCATGAAGCAAATTTCCTGGTTATAGTAATTCTGAGTTTGATCCCTGGACAGGACAGAATATAGTTGGACTCAATAGAAACATAGCTATAGAATATTGGTTAGCTTGCAAGTAGTCTGACACACAAGTAGACTGGTGTAGTCACTTCAAGTTGAATCCAGCAAAGTGGACTAACCCACCTGCTGCATTAGGTGCTCTCCTATAAATGAGGTAGATTAGCTGGCTTGCCTTTACAAGGAGATACAAGAAAGCAGCCATGTTAGCAGATAAATCATTTGACTTTAACAATGGTGAACAATAAATGAGCAGGGCTAAAACAAGAACTAGATGAGATGTTCCTAGACATTGACAGTATTATGAGAACAGTCTACCCACGTAGATTGAATAAAAAGGTTTAGTTCAGAATTCCCTGTAGGTTATCTAGCTAGGAATACATCTAATGAAGTCTGGAAGGCACAACCACTGAGACAACATGATGATAATAACAAAGATAAGGACAATATTCTGCATGTTACTCTGACAAGAAAAACTTTCTACATATTAATATAAATATTGATATACACCTGCAGAAGGCTGGATGGTAGAATGGCCAAAACATTGTGATAGCAACAACAAAGATGAAGACAACAGTCTGAATGTAAATAGGGTAAATAAAAAATAGTAATAAAAGTGTGTATATGAAGTGGGAATCAGGTGAGCAATAACAGCGCAGTACTAAAATCAAGAACTAGACAAGATCAGTAGAACAAGAACAGTCTACTCTATATATCAAAATTTCCTGTGGATTATCTGGATTGGCATACACTTGAGGAAGGGCGGAGAAAACAATGGCAGAAACATTCTGATCACAACAACAAAGATGAAGACAAAATGTAAATAGTGTAAATAAACTTATACACTGTTGCTCTGAAGATAGCTACCATTCATCCGTGCACTGAATACTGCTGCCATATCTGGTCTGGTGTTCCTACAGCAGACACACAAATGTGCTGTTGCTGTCACCACCATGATTACTTCTCTCATCACAACTGTGACCTTGCCTAAACTTCAATAATCTTACCTGATATTTTACATGTGAAATGCAGCTGACAGGCTAGTTTAACACTGTCGGGAGCCAATCACCGTGATTTCTAACACCTCCCTATCCATTCCAAGCCTCCCTCATCATCACCACCGTGACCCCATCTTACTGATATAATATTCAACCAGAATCTAATAGAGATATTTTGCTCGATCAACCTTCACTATCCACTCCAGCCCTCCCCTTGTCATCATTACAGTGACCCCATCACATTGATACAAAATCTGACATAGACATAGATTACCTTCACTATCCATCCCAGAGCTATCCTCTTACCCCAATTGTGATCTCAGCCAACCAATCCAAAAAATTGGTTAACTCCCAGCCCTACCTAATTTCTTTCCTGACTAGTAACAACACTATCCACTCACTACAAAACCATCCTTTTCAGGACAACACTTTTTACCAGCTAAAATACTGTCCTTTTCAGGACAACTCTCTACAACTCTCTTCACACCCTCTACATGAACATGCAGAGATTTCTTTTAGCTCGTGAATTGTAACTATATATATGTTTTCTTTAACAAAAATAAACTTGGCAATATATATATATTTTTTTTTTTTACACAAATCTTTGTTTTATCTGTTGTCTTCTGAGTCAATATACCACTCGCAACACTATTATATATCTAAAGATTCTTGACAAAATTCAAAGGGTCTGTAATGTAATCGATGCTGACCTGGCATCTCGACTTCAGTCACATTCTCACTGATGTGATGTGGGTTCTTTCTGTTTTTCTACATATATTTTAATGATAATTTTGCTAATGAGCTTTCCTCATTGGTGCCTTCACTGCATGAATTTAAGCATGCTACCAGATTAGCAATGGTCTCACTGTTTTACTGTGGAAGTAGCTAGATGCAACTGTTCTATTCTGATTAGTTATTTCTTGCACTTTTCACCTGTGGAATTTCCTTTCGATTTCTTGCTTCCCTGATACCTATCCTCTGTCTTGCTGAACCTGTTCTTCTATTGTCCTTTCACCTCAATTCTCCTTACTACTAAGGTCTTTTCATTTTTTTTCACTCCCTGTAACCCCTTGCCTCCTAGTGGCATTTTTCTCTTTGTTTGTGGTAAAATGATAAAAAAAAGATGTTTTTTTTTCATTCTCTGACTTACAAGAGAAATGGTGTTAAGAAATCGGACATAGCTAAACATGTTTAAAAGGCAGTATTCTGTAAAACAGTGTATGTAATGTTGTATGAACAGAATCTTGATGTTGAATTTTAGAGGAAACAAGCATCCATAATCTTGTGTGTATAAGACTCAGGTTTCTTCATTCCTGATCATGTCCAAAAATCTGATGCATCTTGTACTTTAGGTTAGAAATAAATTCCATTTTTTTCCATGACTCAAAACAGACAAAATCAGGTCAAATTGGATTTATTTGTTTACCGGAGAGACATCTAATGGCGTTTTATAACAAAGGGAAATAATTTTTTCATAATTAAACCTAAAGCAAACAAATAAGTTAACATTTTTTTCAATTTCTTTTCTCAATGTGTATTGACAACTGAGTGGTCTTATACCCCAGGAGTGATTATCATGTTTTCATTATGTTTATGAATCCTAAAATCTTTTCTGTTTTTTTTTTTTTTTTTTCATTTTTCACAAACTTTGGTCATTTTCTTTGCTTTAAAATCATGTGCGTTTTATACATGAAAATAAGCTTTTTTTTTCCCCCTGGAATTTCTCAGCTTCTTTAACTGTGCCTTATTTTCCCTAGTGATCTATACCCAAAGGATTACAGTAGTAGAACTAAACTTTCGGATTATTCTTGAAGTTTTCTAAAAAAATAAAATTCTGTGATCTTTTTGAAATGAAGAAAGAGTTGTTTACTCAATCAACAGACTTTCTCTTCCTAATGTAATGATCCTGATTTGCCAAAACAATAACTTGAATTGTGTCTGTACCAAAACCAACAATTTTCCATTAAGAAAAAGCATGCTATCTTTCCACATGACAAAAGGAAAAGAAAGAATGAAATTCCTTACCAAAATAAATTACATCTGGTTAATCACATGTGATGCATGTAGTTAGAGAGTATAATATGAAATTATTATGAGTTTGTATGAAAATAACATAATGAATTCTATTTAGGAACACAAAAGGTAGATTTGGTAGACAAGCAGTGCAGAAATGTAAAGATATTGATTATTTTTTTTGGCTTGTGAGAAAATAAAATTAGAGAATTAATGCTGAAATGAATGAAGATTTGTTTTTCTCAATAGAGGGAGATAGGTGTGGGAAATTAAAAAGAATAGATATGAAAAGAGGAAAAAGACAATAGTGAATGGGGAGGGGGAGATAGAAGATAACAAATAGAGAAGAAACAGAAAAGGAACATGGGAGAAAGAGATAGAAGAGAAAGAAAAGAAAGGAAGAGAAATAGTGAGAGAAAGGAGGAAAATAGAAACAAAGAGGAAAAAGAGTAAAAGTTAAAAAGTGAAAGAAAAGGAGAAGGAGGGTGAAAGAAAAGGAAATGACAAAGGAAGAAGAAAGAAAAGGAGTTAACAAAGGAAGAAGAAGAAAGAAAAGGAGATGACAAAGGGAGAGAGAGAAGTATAGATTATAAAGAGATAGTATAGACAAGAGAGAGAGATTAAGAAAAGGAGAGGACGAAGGTGAGAGAAAGAAAAGGAGAGGACAAAGGTGAGAGAAAGAAAAGGAGAGGACAAAGGTGAGAGAAAGAAAAGGAGAGGATGAGGGGGATAGAAAGAAAAGAAGGATAAAGGAGAGAGAAGGAAAAGGAGAGGATGAAGGAAAGAGAAAGATGAAGGAAAGAGAGAGGAGAACAGATGAGGGGAGAAAGGGACAGGAGAACAGGTGAGGGGGAGAAAGAGAGAGGGGAGAGGATGATAGCAAAAAGAGAGAGAGATAGGAGAAAAGGCGGAGGAGAGAGAGATAGGAGAAAAGGCGGAGGAGAGAGAGATAGAGGAAAAGGAGCGGAGGAGAGAGATAGGAGAAAAAGGAGAGAGGAGAGAGAGAGAGAGAAAAGGCGGAGGCGGAGGAGAGATAGGAGAAAAGGCGGAGGAGAGAGAGATAGGAGAAAAGGCGGAGGAGAGAGAGATAGGAGAAAAGGCGGAGGAGAGAGAGATAGGAGAAAAGGCGGAGGAGAGAGAGATAGGAGAACAGGCGGAGGAGAGAGAGATAGGAGAACAGGCGGAGGAGAGAGAGAGAGAGAGAACAGGCGAAGGAGAGAGAGAGAGAGAAGAGGCGAAGGAGAGAGAGAGAAGATAGGGAGAACGAGGTGGAGGAGAGAGAGAGAGAACAGGGAACGAAGGAGAGAGAGAGAGAGGAGAAGGAGAGAGAGAGAGGAGAGAGAGAGAGAGAGAAGAGGCGAAGGGGAGAGAGAAGAGGCAAAAGAGAGAGAGAGAGGGAAGAGGCAAAAGAGAGAGAGAGAGAAGAGGCAAAAGAGAGAGAGAGAAGAGGCAAAAGAAAGAGAGAGAGAGAAGAGGCAAAAGAGAGAGAGAGAGAGAAGAGGCAAAGGGGAGAGAGAGAGAGAGAAGAAACGAAGGAGAGAGAGAACAGGCGAAGGAGAGAGAGAACAGGTGAAGGAGAGAGAGAGAGGGAGAACAGGTGAAGGAGAGAGAGAGAGGGAGAGGGAGAACAGGCGAAGGAGAGAGAGAGAGAGGGAGAACAGGTGAAAGAGAGAGAGAGAGGGAGAACAGGTGAAAGAGAGGGAGAACAGGTGAAAGAGAGAGAGAAGGGCCAATAGGCAAAGGAGAGAGAGGCAATAGGTGAAGAAGAGAGGGGAAATAAGTGAATGTAGAGGGAGGAATAGGCAAAGGAGAGGGGAGAATAGGCACAGGAGAGAGAGAGAAAAAGAAGGGAATAGGTAAAGGAGAGAGAGAAAAAGGGAAAAAAGGCAAGAAAGTAATATGACTTCCCAAATTTAGCAAATAATTCGGTTGCTATTATTCCAGATATTTGTAAACGGAAACATTAACTCTAGAACATATACGAAGGCTTATTTATATAATTTTGGTTTTATGTTTGCATATCTTGTAGCATTCAATAAAGGATCCTAAATCATGGTGCCATTCTTAATATAGCAAAGTTGTAACTTTCTAAAAGTTTTGTTAGATTGGAAAAATAATAAAAGAAATTTGTTTGGGTTTTTATACAGGATTCTTAAAAATATGGAAACAGAATCTGAACACGAAAACATAGACGAAGGAATCAAAGAAATTGCCTCTGTGAACAAAAATCTATTTTAGAAGCAAACAAGAGAAAAAAGAAAAAAAAAAGAAAAGAAATGATTAATAAATTTTTTTAAAGAAACTAAGAAGCTTACCAAATCACTTGACCAAATACTAACCAGTGAAGAAACCTACAAACTGTTGCTTAGCTTGTGTTTTACTTTTGGTGGAGTGACAAATCTTTTTGGGTTATTCACAAATTCTTGAAAAGAAAGATTATGGCCAAAAATCATGAGAAACAAAGATGGAGTTTTTCTTTTACGTTTTTTATTGGTTTTCATTTTGTGTCCATTTATCTTAAACTGATCCACTCCACCCTGACCCAAACGACACAATTGCTTATAAGTCTTATAGGCTAGAAGCATACACAAAAATAACCTTTATCAAACAGAAAATATTAACCTCCTCATCTCCCATTCCTTCCTCTGTTGGTTGCTTCTGCCAAAGTCTTAGAAGAGTAAAAACACAAGACAGAAACAGTTTTGATTTTATGATTAGAACGAAATATATGAATCCCAATTTAGCCAAGAAAAAAGATACAAAAGGATGACAGAGAAGAAAGAGAAAGGGATTGGAAGAAAGAGAGAGAGAGAGAGAGAAATATGAAAGAAAGAACAAAAGAGAGAGAGAAAGAAAGGGGTAGGAACAATGAGTGAGAGAGAAAGGGGCAGGGACAAATAGAGACAGGGAGAAAGAGAAAGAGAAAAGGACAGGAACAGAGAAAGAAAGAGAAAGGGATGAGGAAAAAGAGAAATGAATGGGGAGAAAAGGAAGGAACAATGTGAGAGAGAGAAAGGGAAGGAACGATGAGAGAGAGAGAAAGGGAAGGAACGATGAGAGAAAGAGAAAGGGAAGGAACGATGAGAGAAAGAGAAAGGGAAGGAACAATGAGAGAAAGAGAGAGAAAGATAAAGGGAAGGAATAATGAGAGAGACAGAGAAATAGACAGAAACACAGAGAGAGAAAGGGATGCAGACAGAGAGAGAGAGAAATAGGTGGTAACAGAGAGAGAAAAGGAGGAGAACAAAGGGAGAAAAAGAGAAAGGGATGGGAAAAAACGAAGAGAAAGAGATGGGAGAAAAACAGAATGAATGGACAGGGGAAAAAAGAGAGAAAGGTATGGAACAGAAAGAGAGAGACACACACACACAGAGCAAAGAGGAGGATGGGAGCAAAAAGAGAAAGACAAAGGCAGAGGACAATGAATAAGAATGAGAGAGAAAGAGACGAGAAGAAAAAGAGTGAGAGAGAAAAAGGGTAAAGAGATAGAGTGAGAGAAAGTGATGAGAAGAAATAAAAAGAAGAGCAAAGAATGAGGCTGAAAAAGAGAATACAAAATATATTAAGATAAAGAGAGTGTGAGAGACAGAAAAATGGAGAGATGCTAAAAAGAACAGAAAATGAGAAATACTAACAAACAGAAAGAAAGAGTGTGACATCAAGAAAGGTAAAGTAAAAGAGAGTGAGTGAGAGTGAAAAAAGGAATGTCACAGACAAACACTGGGAATAAAAGAAGAAAAAAATAACATTGAAGAAATCTGGCTTAAAATGAAGCCATTAAGTTTTATTCTGATATGGCAATAAAAGATTGAATAATATATATATATATATATATATATATATATATATATATATATATATATATATATGAGATAACTATATAGATTCTTATAGGGAAATTGTATGACAAAGTGGAAAAGTTTACTTGTGACTTATTTTGTCTTTCATGACTTCATCTGACTAAAAAAAAAAAAATTCTAAAATTCACAGCACCCCGTCAAGAGCATGTTTAAGTCGTACCAACAACAAATTTAGTCTGATGAAGTCATGAAGGACAAAATGCGTCACATGTAAACTTTTTACACTTTGTCATACATACATACATACATACATACATACATTATAGTGCTGTAAACCTGGCCATGCCCAGATTGTGAATAAAACATTACTTGAGAAAGACGGAGGCTAGGAACCTTTTAATCTAGACCAGATTAAAATTATGCAGGGGCAAGAACATTTGTTATGGATCTTAAATTATAAAAAAAATATTCATATTAAAACATAAATCATTTTCTTGTAAAGCAACTGACTTTTTTATTTGCTATGCATCCACTTCAGCAATAGGTATCAACATTTCAAACGTCTAAATTGCAATTACAAGGTGCAGTAGAAATACCTCTTACATATACCTCCCAGAAATGCCTCCTACATAATGGTAAGACATTAATGGTAGCAATGGTGTCTTCATCTAGCTAATGTCTTACCATTTTTACAGCACCCTGCACAATTTAAACATTACACTTTCTAGATGTTTAGCTTCAGCAAATTAGCTGACAAAACTGGTAATATCTTTGGCAAATATTCCAGACGAATTACATTCTTTATTTCAACCATTTCAGACCTTTACAGATAAGACACACCATGCTACATTTAGCAAGTTGAATCATCCTAATTTCTTCCATGTTCCAATGCTGAGTTCATTTCTCTCTAACCTGATGCCCCTGATGGCTTGTGTTGAGGGAACAGCATTGTTTCATGCTTCCTAATTAATGGTGGAAGAAAAACAGGATGGGTCTTTGAATTTGGTGCTTTTATAGCCAGGGTTGTGTGACCCATACTGAGGCAGTGAATGGTCTGTTATGTTCCAGAATGATGATGATATATCATCATTCTAAAATATGATTATAAAAACAACCCTTCCTTCACAAGCAAAGGCAGTCAAGTCAGTAGCAGTAATAAGTAGCAGTAGTAAGTAGCAGTAGCAAGTAGCAGTAGTAAGTAGAAGTAGCAAGTAGCAGTAGTAAGTAGCAGTAGTAAAAATGAACACAACACATCGTATCACAAGCACTCTGGAAAATCAAAAGTTGGCAATCTCAAATGCTATCCTTAACAACAAAATTCTTGGAACAAGCAAAAACAAGCACAAACCTTTAAAGAAATAAAAGAGGCAGTAATACTGAGGACATTTTTAACACACATCATACCTGTATCTGTTATTCACATCATCAAAAAGAAAAATACAAATTCTTGTTATTAATGTCAACACATATCTAGAGTATTATTGTTTGTTATTATTGTATGTTTTTATTCATTTTGTTTTCAGTATAAAAAAAGTAAAAAGGATTGCTCTATCAACTACTACAACTACAAAAGGATTGCTCTATCAACTACTACAACTACAAATACATATAACCACAGGGTAACTTACATTATGCATACCAACTCATTGACTCTGTTACAAGTCCTTTCTTAAACCATTCAGTGTCCTTGTTTAATTCTGTACTTGATTAGTCTTATTGTTCTAATTGATTATTCTAAATTCCAATAGGTTTTGCTTGGTGCAAACATGAGAAGCAAGATCTCTAAACTGCATAAATTCTTTGCCAAAACTTTCTTCCAGATCTCCCGATTATTATTTGATAAGATTTAATAGTCTCTTGCCAATCTCTTCAGGTGGAAACATCTGGAAGCAATGAAGGAATTCAAATACACCACTGACCAGACAGCTTGAAAACATTTAGTGTGATAGACCTTGGAAATGCAGAGCCCATAACATATGCTGCAGTTTCTACTTGGTTAACCAGATTCTGCTTTTAATGTCAGAGTCTTGCAAAGAAATACAACAGAAGTCAACATCATCAATATTTACCAAGAATGCTATAGCTGATTAAAATTGTTCGACTGTTCTTGACAAAAGCATCAAACATATTTCAAATCTGTACCTCAGAATTTGCTGATAATTTGATTTGAACTTGCTGCACAGAAAAACAAACACACAAATAATGTATACCTTAATTTACTATCAAACACCAACATTATTTTCTGATTGAAAAAAAATTAAATTTTCTTAAAATATCTGAACACTTACTAATAGAAAAAATTCAAGATTTATTTATATAAATTCTCTGGATAGTGCTTATTTTTTCTCTCACTCTCTTATAGGCCAAGAGTTTGGGGCTACCCTTGGGATTTTGAAGAACCTCCTAAAAATTGAATGTTGCATGCCTTTTTCAAAGTTTACTTTCTCATCTTCAGCCAGAGGGACATAATAATAATGAAATTAAACCATGTATTGAATTCATTGCTATGTCTGCTGCTAAGAAAGTTGCTTTGCTGTGTCATGCTAGATAATTTTTCTCTCCAGAATCTATCTTGCATATCTATAAGTCTACCATTCATCTATGCTTAGAATATTGCTGCCAAATATAGTCTGGTGATCCTGCTATATATCTAGAGATCCATGATAAATTCCCAAAAAGAATCAGCAATATTATTAGTCCCAATTTGGCATCTCAGTTTCAGTCACTTTCCCATAAAGTAGCCTTCATGTACCTTTTCTATAAATACTTTCATGGTAATTATTTGGATGCGTTTTTCACTGTGGTACCTAGATTTTATGAATTAAAGCACGATACCAGGCTGTTGATGAGGTTTCATCAATTTACAGTTGATGTAACCATAAGTTTCTTTTCTCACACTTCTTGCTTGTGGAACTTACTTCTAGTTCCATGCTTTCCAGCCAACTTTAATCTTCAAAATTTTAAATTGCTTTCTACTGTCCTTCTGATTACTCTTTTGTTCTCACTCTTTATTAAAGTTTCCATTTTCTAATTCTTCCATACCCAGTAACCTCTTGTGTCTTAGTGGTTTTACTGCTTTGCTTAGGGTGAACTAAAAAAAAAAAAAAAATATTACTTTTGTTAAAATTTTAGCTCTTATTATTTTTAATTTTAAATCACTAAAAAAATTGGATGCCATACATGAATGAGTTAATTAATTTCACTATTCTAGTTTAGGAGGAGTTAATTAAACAAAAGAGCTTAGCATTTATTATTATTATTATTATTATTAAATTTAATATAAAGTTAACTTTTGTCCTATAATGTGTGTATGAGAGGGAGATAATAATAAGCATTATCTAGAGAATTTATATAATTTATTTGGACATGATATATATATATATATATATATATATATATATATATATATATATAAATTTATTGGTTGGTTGATTTTGTTTAATAGCATATCAATTCCTGATGGGTAATGGAATGCCGAAATTAAATTTTCATGCAAATTTTGAAGTAATAAAAATATATGTTATTCTGCTTTCACAATTGAATACATGGTAGATGATACTCAGCTTTTGTGCATATACATGTTTGTGTGGATATAATTAATAGAGGTATTGATATACGTGCTTTATGTTGTAGTTTTGTTGAAGTTATATTTTGGAATACAGTTTGATTTAAGAAATTGTAGGATATTATATGGATTAATGTCATGAAAGAGTTCTTTCATTTTGGTTGGTTAGTTTTGTTTAGCAGCATAACAACCATTAAGGATTATTTAATGGCGAAATCTAAATATTTTGACCAAAATTTGATGGTTTCAACTAAATATATTTTGAATGCAATTTTATTCCTTCAATTACAGCAATCCGGCCATGTAAAACCTTCTGTCGCTGTCCTTTGTCTGACAGGACCCACCTTGCTTTGTGTGAAATCCTGCCTCAACAAAAAATATGGCTATGTATGTATGTGTGTATATATATATATATATATATATATATATATATATATATATATATATATAGTAAATGTAATAAATCCGTTGGTATATAATTCAAGTGGATCCCAGTAATATAAAATCTTAAAACTGATCCACAAAGAAAGCTCAATGTATTTATTATTTTATAAATCCACCCTCCCCTGATCCCTGTCTTGTGCCTTTCGTCTGACTGAAACATTGAAATGGATAAATTCTGTATTGGTTTTTGGACTTTTTTTTTTTTTTTAGTAGCTTTCATTATTAAATTTCTAATTCGGACACAAACTCAGTCTATACCGGGGTTGAATAAGACTAACAAATTTCATTGGTTGAAATAAGCTTATTCTTCATATAATGTGATTTGGGATTTTATCATATATATATTTATTTGTTATTTATATATTATTATTTAAAAATATGTTTCCATTGCAACACAGAAATTACTGTTTCTAAACTAAGAATTAAAATTATTCCCCCTCCAACTTAAACTCTTAAATATAATAAATCATTTTTTTTTCTTTCCTGAATTTATTCAACACCACTTGAAAATGGAACAAAATTTTAATTTTTAGTTCTGAAACAGTAATTTTTGTATCATGAAAACATATTTTTAAATAATAATATAATATTATGCTCTACTTTGTATCAAGCACTTTTTAAAAAATAAATGCTAAAGAACTGTGAATTATTAATCTGACTGCACTTTCTTTTATTTTAAAAATACAGAATATATATATATATATATATATATATATATATATGTGTGTGTGTGTGTGTGTGTGTGTGTGTGTGTGTGTGTGTATATTCTATATCAGTGTTAAATCTAGCATTGTGCACTTTTCTTGTAAAATCTACAATCTCAACAATTGTACATATTTACAAGTGTAACTTTGAGTTTAACTGTTAATATATACTTGATGACTCTTAAATTCTCCTGTACATAAAATTCACAATACCCGAAGCAATAAATATCACCTTTGAATTCTAAGAAAATGGAATTATGTCCCGTCACTATGGTTCATAAACCGTTCTCAAAGAAATGAAGAAAGTGCTTCATTGAAAGGACATTAGACAATGCATTAGCTGCTATTCTCTAACTTTATGTCCATGAATTGAAACATGATGAGAGTTTAACATTTTCTGCAGTGAGTTATATATCTTGACTCCATTTCTTAAATAATCAACCTCCTTCAATCATTGTGAAATATTGGCTGCAAGCCAAGCAACCAATCTCTCCAAGTTTGAGAGTTGCACATGAGTAAGAGGTATTGCAATCATGACAGGCAAGAACAATGAAATCGAGCTGAGAACCATTCCGACAGAGATAAGTGATCAATTCTGATAACGCCGAACTGTGACTGGTAGCAATTCTTTAGTGACAAAACCCTTGATTTCAATAAATAGTTGAATACCCCTCTTATAGACAGAGAAAACTAAGTTGTAAAAGAAGTTCCCCTTCACTCTGTATATTTTCTGTATAAATATTTTCAGTAAGACATGTTCTTTTTGCCATTATGCAACGTCCATTTGAATTTCCCACTGTAAGTATAGCTTTTTATAAAAATAATAAATGACTTCTCTATAAATATTTTCATGGTAATTGTTCTGATGAACTTTCTTCTATGGTGCCTATATTTTATGAATTTAAGTGCAGTACTAGACTGGCAATAAGGTCTCATCATTTTACAGTTGAAATGGCTTTATGTAACTAAATTCTATGCTAAGTTTTTTCTCTCACACTTCTTGCTTGTGGAACTCTTCTGGCTTCTTGCTTTCCAGTCAAATTTGATCTTCAAAAATTAAAATTCAATGTCAATTGTTATCTTCTGTCTTCTTAATTCCTCTTCTTTTATTGTTCTCTCTCTTTCATAATGTTTTTTTTTTTTTTTCATATCCTTTCACATTGAGTAACCCCTTGTGCCTTAGTGGCTATGCTGCCTTGCATGGGGTGAAATGATTAAAAAAAAAAATGGAAACTAGCCATAACAGTTTATATTAAAAAAAAATTATTCAGGAAATTCACTTGTTTAAATAATCTGGGTAAATTTTAATAAAAACTAATTAAATGGATTTTTTTGATTTATTAAGATAATTCCATAATTTTTCAGTTTTGTTCAACTAATTTTTTGGTAATGTGAAATGTCAGACAATATTGTCAGTTATTGTTAATATTTTATTAGTATTTCTTATTTACAATATTTACATTCGGACTGTTGTCCTCATCTTTGTTGTTGCCATCACAACGTTTTGACTATTGTGCACTCCGGCCTTCATCAGGTATATGGGTAACCTACAAAGAATTCTAAACTGAACCTTTTATTCAATCTACTGTAGTAGACCTTCCTTGTTTCACTGACAATGTCTAGGGATATTTCGTTCACTTCTTGTTCTTAGTACTGCTCAGTTATTGATTGTCCATTTCCAATGACTTCAAGTACACACTGCCCAACCTAGGGATTGAACTCACAATTACTATGTAGAATATTTTTCTCGTCAGAGTGCATCTTGCACATTTATAAATCTACCATTTGTCCATGCATTGAATACTGTTGCCATATCTGGTCTGGTGCTCTTGCTATTCATTTCAAGGTCTTTGATAAAATCCAAAGAATTATCTGCAATATAATCACTCCTGACTTGGCATCTCAACTTTCAGTCACTTTCTCACTGACATGATGTGGCTTCACTCTGCCTTTTCTAGAAATATTTTTATGGCAACTGCTCTGAAAAGCCTTTTTTCCTGGTTCCCCGAAACATGAATTTAAGCATGCTACTAGATTGGCATTTAGGTCTCACCACTTTTACTGCTGAAATAGTTAAATGCAACTGCCAATTCTACTCCAACAATTTCTTTTCTTACACTTCCCACCTGTGGAACTCCCTTCCATTTACTTGTTTCCCTGATAACTACAATCTTCAAAAATGTAAATGCAATATCAATTGCCATCTTCTACCTTCTTGAATCCTGTTCACCTTTTGTCATTTTCTCAATCCTTCCTATACTCAGTCTTTTCTTTCACTCCTTGTAACCCCCTGTGTACTAGTGGCATTCCTGCCTTGCTTGGGGTGAAATGATTAAAAAAAAGTATTTCTTTTATTAAAATTTCTGTTCAAGTTTCTAACTGGATGCTCCATACTTGAGTCCTTGTGTCAGACTAAGTTAAGCTTGTAAAAACTAAGATTATATATATATATATATATTTTTTTTTTTTTTTACTGTGCATGAGATAGTAAGAAGATAAAGTTTGTCTTGTCTCAGTGTATTTATTTTGATTTGATACTTTTCTTTGGTTTATTTCATGACTACGTGTTTTTTTTTCTTTTTCAAACTAATCATATTCTGTTAAGATTTTAAAAAATAAAATAATCCAAAATCTAAAATTAAATTATTGAAAAAAAAAAAAAATTAAAATTATTGAACTTCTGAATACTTTTTTTAAAACCTGAAATGAGAAGGAAATTCAAGAAAAAAAAATTCCAATAAAATTTTAAAATCAATATCTAGCTTTTAAGCTTCATCTTTAAATTTGGCTCAGAGTGTGACAAGGTGTAATATTAAGTGTTATTTTTCTGTAACAAATGAAAAAGGTTAGTCTGACACAACTTGTTAGTTCGTTAGTATTAATTTACTTGTGTGTATACCAGTATCATCAAAACATATTTTTGAATTATAGCATCATGACCTCTAAGTTGGACAAAACTTATATATTTACCATATATCTCAATGCATTTTAATGATACTTTGTGCAAATGTGGGCAAGGAATATTTAATTAAATTACAGTGTGGACCCATAAATTCCTTTTGATCAACCCAATAATGCCCACCCTAAAATCTGGTATTAATTACAAAAAATGACTGGCTGCTCGTATCCGAGTGTACCTGTCTGCTATAACCAATTATTGCCCAGGGAACAGTAGGCATGAATGGTTTAACAGGTATTTTATGTACCAAAGGTAAATAAGCTAACTCACATCACAAATTGGTAGTTTAATGTCACAACTTTCTCAAAGAAACATACTGTCAACCACTTTTTCTCTCACAGTAGAATTTAGGAGGTTTTTTTTTTTTAATTTTTAATAATTTCAGCATGGCGATAATGTCACTAGAACACAGAGGGTTACAGGGAGTGAAAGTGAAGGAGAAGACTTTAGTGAGAAGGAAGGACAATAAAGGAACAAGATTCAGGAAGACGGAAGATGGCAATTGATGTTGTGTTTAAATCTTTAAAGATTTTAGGTGGCAGGGATGCAAGAAATCAGAATGGAACTTTAGTCAAAACTGGGAGTGAATTATCTTCCCTTTATTTATTATTTTTTTTTGTTTGTCTCCATTTAGTTTCTTTTGATATGGAATTCTTTCAAGAGCATCATGATGATTTCACTCTCCCAATTTGTCTTCTTAAGATTAATTTGTAGGACCTTCTTGATAGGTGATGAAAGAAAACGAAAAAAAAATGACAAGCCATTAACTGCTAGAAGACAGAAAGTCTGGTCATCAGCAAGAGAAAGAAAAAACAAGATGCGAGTTCCAAATTGGAGATGTCAACACCAAACAAATACAGATGGTTAAATATCTAGGAAGTGTTTTGAACATTGGATAGAACATGTTGGCACCAAGATCTGAACGCGCATTAAACTAGCAAAAGAGACATTCCAATAGTTAAGCAAAATGTTGAAAAATAGAATGAATTTTTTAGAAACAAAGAAAAGTACTGAATTCTTATGTGATATCCATCCTCTTATACTGGCATTGAATGATGGACAATTTCCCTATGGATGAGGAGAAAACTAGAGACAGTAGATATGTGGTTCTACAGAAGGATACTGAAAATTCCATGGACAGAGCAAGTAAACATCAAGGAAGTCTTAAAGAAAATGGCAACAGAGAGAACAATGTTTCTACATGGAATCAGAAAGAGATAGCTGAAATTCCTTGGACACATAATTAGGAAAGAGGGCTTGGAAAATTTAACCCTCAGGGAGCATACTGAGAGCAAGAGAAATAAGGGAAGCCAGTGACCCACTTTTCTGACAAATTTGTGCGAATGGATGTTAGAAGAGGAGGCAGAAAAGTTAGCAAAGAGATAAAAAGTGCTAAGCGCCACACAAGATAGGAAATTGTGGAGAGCCATAATTGGATATGTCCTGAAGGGATGCAGCACATATAAGATGAAGTATGCTTCCATAGTTATTTAATAAATCTTTGTTTTCATTATAAATGCTTAGATAATTTTTTTTATAAAGCTGCATGTTTTCATTTTGTTTATTTTTTCTGTTTATTCAAATAACAAGAAGGTTAAAAACAAATCTGCAAGAAATAAAATTAACCACAGAAGCTTAATCAAAAATGCTTACAGAAGTCTGGCAACACCAAATAATCCTGCTAGATTTTTCTTTAAGTAAATCAGGAACCAGGATTTATTACATGTACTCCATTCCATTACAAACGATATTTTTTGGCAGTTTCACCTCAAGAAACTTACTGATTTATTTTCTTTCAATAAAATCTAAAACAATATCCCATGTAACATTTTTCTGTTATTTGCTTCTTTTTTTTCCTTGATCCTTCATCATCAGCATCCTCTCGTCAAAGAAAAAACTGATTCTGGCTTAGTTCCATCTAACGGAAAGAGAAGGAATATACAACCAACTCCATATATCAATGAGCAAGTGTTTACTTTGTAAAGAAAAAAAAAAAGAAGTCTCTTCTGAAAAAAATATAGAAAAAAATGAAATAATGCTACTAGAATCACGTCAAGACATTTTCTTCTTCAAATAGTGTCCAAAACTTCTCCCAATGAAATAACATTTTTTTTCAGAATCAGCTTTGAAAGTCATAAAAAGATCAACCTTCAGCCGTTTACCCTGAATGTCAAGCATTTCATTCATCATTTTCTGTTTGTATAGAATCTGTTTATGTAACCTGGGATATCTCCGGTAGGATTTATTTAACAGCTATGACAAAAATTTTATTTAATCTGATGAGTACATATGTAGTGACAGAACAAATACTAAAAGCTTATAAGGAGGTGCTTAAAAGTTCTTAGCCCAACTAATCTTTTCAACACCTTCTACATATATAAAAATCCATGTCAAAAATGCATTTGAAATTATGATTATTTACATTATTTACCTTGTTCGGACTGTTAACCTCATCTTTATTGTTATATTCAAAAAATTTTGGCCATTGTATGCTCCAGCTTTCTTCAAGAACTGTCTATATTTCTGAGATGAGGCATTGTAATTATTTATACTATTTACTTTGTTTGGACTGTTGTCCTCATCTTTATTGTCATATCCACAACGTTTTGGCCATTGTATGCTCTGGGCTTATTCAGGTTATATACATTGGAATTTCAAACCAAAGACTTTATTTAGTCCACTGGGTTAGATTGTTCTAGTTCTAGTTCCATGTGCCATGCCTTTTCTGGATGTCTCAGTTTTAAGTTAATTCCCTTTAGTATCTCAACTCTTCAAGTTTTTTGTTTATCTCTGCTGTGACCAGGTATTGAAGTCACAACTGGATTACTTCAACCAACGCTTATATCCATTGGGCCATGTGGCTGAAGTAATCCAACATTTCTGAGATACCAAGAAAAGGCATGGCATGTGAAACTAGAACAATCTACCCCGTGGACTAAATAGAAGGTTCAGTTCGAAATTCCAATGCATATTACCTGAAGAAGGCCGGAGCGTACAATGGCTGAAACATTGTGAATATGACAATAAACATGAGAACAACAGACCAAAACAAAGTAAATAGTTGCAATACCTCATCTCAGAAATATAGACAAAAGTTATGATTAGCTACACCATTGCGCATAACAAATAATTCCTTTATTATTTACATTTTTTGTATTTTTCCAATGAAACATGACCCAGTGCACATGTTTGTATATGTCCATACCATGAAGTCGTTCCTTGCAGATTGACCACAGATTCTCAATTAGATTCAAATTAGGAGAGTTTCTGGGGCAGTCTATAGTACTTTGCTTTGCTCACTGGTAAAGCTTGCAAGTGTGTCCATGCAGCATCACATTTTTCATACACTTCCTTGGAGTAATGTCCATTGCAGACAATGGCTTTAGGACAACTAATCGATAGTCAAGACAATAGTGTATGGGCATGATGAAAATCTGATGCCATCACAGATGATACAATATTTTTCAAGGCCAAACAAATTTCATCATACACCCAGAAAATAGATTCAAATTACTGCACACCACTGCAAATGACCTCATCTGAGGAAAAAATAGAAATCGATTACACCCTGTCACTCCAGTAGACCTAAAACTGACTGTATAGTGAAAGAAAGGAAACTAAAGTGGTTGTTTCAATTAATTTGCACAAGAATGTACCATGATCAAAATGCATAAAAACTGTCACTCACTGTAATTATTATGTATTGAGTGCCATAGCACATACTAAAAGCATATGCAGAAATTCATTGAAAATTATTTTATTAGAGGAATGCATAGAAAATTATTTACTAGCCATTGATATAACCAATTTTATCAAGGATAGGATTTATTAAACAAATACATAAAAACTTTCATTCGCTATAATGACTACATCTATAAAGACATGACAAATTAAAAGCATCTATAGAAATCCATTGGAATTTATTAACAAGCCATTTGTGTCACCTATCATATCAAGGACAGGATTTATTGAACAAATCCATGAAAGCTTTCATTCACTCTAATGATTACATATCTGAAGACATGATAAATTAAAATCATTTGCTCTAATGATTATATCTCTAAAGACATGTCAAATAAGCATCTATAGAAATTCATTGGAAATTAACTTACTATAGGAATCTATTACAAATTATTTACTAGTTATTTATATAACCTGTCTTATCAAAGACATGATTTATAAAACAAATATATCAAAACTTTCATTCACTCTAATGATTACATATATAAAGACATGGCAAATGATGAAAGCATATAGAGAAATGCATTGCAAATTATTTACTAGCCATTGATGTAACCTGTTTTATCAAGTATAGGATACATCAAAAATTTAATTCATATTAATGATTCTATATCAGAAGACTTTAAATATTCAAACAGAAAGGAGATGCCAAAATTTCCATCACAGATTTACCAAGTAAGGGAAATAGAGATGGCATTTGACACAGAAGTATATTAGCTGCCATGAACAGTTTAGTGTCATTTAAGTTTTATTCTATTCATACACACTCAACAAAAGAAAGGGAAACTGTCAATAAGCCAAGTTTATATACTGAAGTTATTGAACTCTAATACACTATATGTCTAAAGCTGAGTATTATTTTTTTTACTACTCACTTTCACTTAGTTCATGCCCGAGAGTCACTCAAGGTAGAGAGTTACTGTTAAAATCGTAATAATGAATGAAGTGTGGTATATAACTGAAAGAGGAGGCGGTAAGAAGTGAAGATTATAAGGATTAGAAGGATCTGTCTATATTTCTGCGATGAGGTATTATGTACAGTATTTACATTAGTCAGTTCGAAATTCCAACCACCTGAAGAAGGCTGGAGCGTACAACAGCCGAAACGTTGTGACAAATATGGCGACAAAGATGAGGACAATAGCCCGACTAATGTAAATACTGGATTAGAAGGATAGATAACAAATGACCTTTGATTTGAAGGTGTCAAGCAGGTAAGCATTCACAAAGTAGATATTCTTAGATAAAAACTGTCTAAGTAGATTTGGAACATTAATAGGAAGAGATTGATTAGACTCCATGGAGAAAATGAGAGTGGAGGGTAATTAATTTGCATAAAGGAAAATAGGGTGATTAAACAGCATAGAGAAAATGAAGGTGATTAATCTCCATGGAGGAAATGAGGCTGATTAATCTCCATGGAAGAAATGAAGGTGATTAAATTGTATAGGGGAAATAAGGATGATTAGACTCCATGGAGGAAATGATGGTGATTAAATTTTATAGGGAAAATATGGGTGATTAGACTCCATGGAAGAAATGATGATGATTAATCTCCATGAAGGAAATGATGGTGATTAATCTCCATGAAGGAAATGATGGTGATTAATCTCCATGAAGGAAATGAAGGTGATTAAATTGTATAGGGGAAATAAGGGCGATTAGACTCCATGGAGGAAATGATGGTGCTTAAACTGCATAGAGGAAATGTGGGTGATTAGACTCAATGAAGGAAATTAGAGTGATTAGACACCATAAATGAAATGAGATTGGATTCAGTTGTTACATATAAATGTCCACTACAGTGTAAATAATGTCTAATTTATATTTCACAATTTTTTATATCATACTTATAACACAAACTGATACTGCCTAACATGTATTATTACATTATAACTATAATAATAATAAGAAATAATAATAATAATAATAATCACAAAATATGATAATAGCACAAATTGATAATGCCTAAAATATATTATTTCACATATAATAATAATAATTATTATTATTGATAATGCCTCATAAGACACATAAAATTATTAGAATTTAACACATTGACTGCCAGAGGTCAATTACAAAATCCAACTTCAAACGCCAACTTCAGAATAGCCAACTTAAGCAATAAAAATTTTTTATGAGTTAATTTATAGCTTCAACTAAAGTCTTAACATTGTTTTCATGCTGAAAGTATCACTGCAAATAAACTCAGGTTTGGCACCCACAGATGAAAATGTATCAAAAAGTGCCAAGCACAGGATAACTCACAGTCAGTATCATAATAAAAACTGGCAACCACAAGTTATCACGTTGTTAGCAGTCAATGATTTGAGGGTGAGCAGATTTTTGTGATGAAAATATGTTCACCTTGAAATGCTCAATAAGAAATATAGCACAACAAGAGTTAAAAGATGAAGAAAAGTTTGAAAGATTTATTAACTTAGTAAAAATATAAAATATTTGCCAGACTTATCTGACCATGATATAATAGCACCTTAATACAGAGATGGAACAGAATAGTTGAAAGAAAAGGAATGACAAACATGCTTTATTCTCAAATAAATTTTTATACAACTGGGTCATACGCAAAATTATATACAAATATTTACAGTCATCCCACACAGAGAAACTATAACACATGTATACAACAACAAGAAGCAGTTTGAAAATGCAGAGAGAGATAGATAGGGTCTTACTTTGCATAATTCTCAATGGGAATTTGATATGCTGGAGAATTCTTTGATGTTTCCAGAGAAGCCATACTTGTATTTCCCAATGGGAATTTGAGTGAGACATTTATTTTCTATATCTCTGGTCAGGGCATATTTCACAAATAGAAACAGCAAATCATGAGGAAATATCCATATTTCCCAACTTGAAGACTGTGAGTCAGAAATAGTTTCTATATCTGGTGAAGATATATTTACTAACAAGTAAACTGTGCTATGGGCCTGTAAGTTGACCAGCAAGGTTGGTTTAATCTTCTCGTGCTAAGAAAGCACCTGCTTGTTTTGACTCCAGGAGTCTAATTAAATGACTGACCGGTTTCATCAGTCTAAAGAACTGACATTACTAATTGGTTGTCACATGACGCTCATAATTTTATCTCAACCAAAGGTAGATAATCTTTTGCATCATTACACCTTTTAACTTTTCTTCATTTGCTATCATACATATAATAAATAGTATTCATTCAATGTTGCCTAAGTTTCTTTTCTTTGTGATCTTCAATGCATTTTTAAGGTAGAATAAAGTGAAAAAAATATCATGGTAAAAACATGTTTAACCCTTTGAGCCTTGACCACCACTTAACCGGTGGTAGAGAAAAATGATGTAATGCCCAGCTACCGGTTGAACAGTGGTAGAGAAAAATGACTTAATGCTCAGCCACCGGTTGAACGGTGAGTAAACACTTGTAACTATTTTTATATCTACCATGAAACATTACATATTAATTATTTGTGAATTTTGACTCAGGAGCTCAAGCAGAAAGTTTAAAATTGTTCAGTAATGCAAGGCTCAAAGTGTTAAAACCAGAAAAGGCTTGTCAGTCATCAGGAATGCAAGTAATATTTACTGTATAAATACACTTTATTATATGTATGGTACATAAAATTTTTTACCCTGCAGTGGAAATTTATAGCTAAGATTTGGCACACTACTTCGAGAGTTGAATCATCTACATTTCCTCCATATTCCATTTGTAAGAAGAATGTTCCATTCAGACAGCTTTTTCTATGTGAACTGCTACTTTGTGGAACAAACTCCCGCATGGATGCTTCTCAGAACACGACCATCTTAATCTCTTCAAGTCAAGGGTTAATCCCTATTTATCTTCCTTATCCTTATAATCTTCACTTCCTTCTAATTCATCTTACATTTCCATCACACACATTAATTAACCATCTACCATGAGTGATTCTTTGGCCTTGCATCGAGTAAACATCAGTTAAAAAAAAAAAAAAAAAAAAAGAAGAAATTCCTTGACTGATCACACAAAAGCTAAGTGACAAAAACAGCTTGAGTATTAAAATAGGAGTCAAGTGAACTGACCCCCTTGGCTAATCAGGACTCATCATCAAAAAATTCATTTATTTTCCAACTGATCAAAGCTTTAACTGAATCTCACTTTGTTCTGATCCGGTTCAATCTTATAAAAAGGAGTACATAAACTGATGTAAATTCAGTTACTTCAACAGCACTTATAGTATTAGTAGTAGTAGTATCCAAGCATAGAACAACTTAACAGTAATTAGTTTATCCAGTCAAGAACGACACTCAGTGTGAAGCTGATGTTACAGCACTTAAATGAACTTTGACTCTTTCTTCACACAAAATGACTTCCTGCAAACTCATTTCACCTTTCATCATGCTAACATCAATCAATGGCAAATGTACACAGCAGTAATAAACGAATTAGTGATTGTTAATTTTCATACCATCTTCATTTTAACCGTCTCTCTCTTCTTTCACCAGGCTGCACCAAAATACCTGATGGAATAATTGCTGCTTAACAAGAATGACACACCTTTTCTTTAACATGAATCTGATCATTCTTAAGTCAACTACTACAACATGTAGATGAACAAAAACATTACTTCACATAATTTTAGAAAATTTGTAAGCAAATGGAAGTAAGTAAATAATTGGTGACCCCAACATGAGCAGAAACTGAGCAATGTGCAACTCATCATAATACTATTCATTTTCTGAAGTTTTTACCTGCATTTTGAGAAGATTGCTTGTCAGATGCCGATTACTTCAAACTAATCTTGGTTGTTATCATGGTTAAATTTGGTGTACTTTTAGCTTTCAGGGATGGTGCAAAAAAGTAATATATTCTGATTCAGTGTAAGACTTATCACAAAGATGAATTGACAAGATATAATTAACTGATATGGGATATCCTTCTGTATAAATGGTGGAATGAGAATAATCTATTACCATAGATTAAATAAAGTCAGGTCAGACTAGCTACTGGTAACATGTAACTCAATACAACCTGCCACATGGACATTGGTTGTCATCTAAACAACCTCCCCACAAGCTTTTCCTACTGGTTTAGAGGGTGGCATGTCACCCCAAAGGACAAAAAAACTAAACCTACCAAAAGGCAGACGAACTTCTTACAAGAGCCAACACCCATATATATATATATATATATATATATATATATATATATATATATATATATATTGATATGTCCCAGAAAGGGATATCTTTGATTGAAGTAGCTAAAGTGGGTTTAGCTACTGCAACCAAGTAGTACATGATAGCAGTAATCAACTGGTACTTATTGTAGTCGCAGGTAATAAGTGTAGACCAACAGAATAGCCAACGGCGTAGTCCAATGGGCGTCGTCATAGACTTAAACTCTATCATACCTACACATCCGTCTGTATTTATGACGGACACCAGCCAATCATATTCCAGTGAGGGTGAACTCAGGTTTATGCATATTCCATCATATATATATATATATATATATATATATATAAGGCCAAGACGTGATCTCAAGCCTTGAATAGAAACCTACATAAGGCAAGGATGAAGTCTCAAGCCTTGAACGGAAACCTTCCTATAGACTCGGACAACTGTGAGTTGTGTGACAGGAAAAGCATCTGGCCTTGTAAAATCTTGCCTCAAATCATTATGACAAATCCTCTGTCAGTCAAGACCCACCTTCCATTTTGTAAGATTAATCCCAGTCCTGCCTCAAGAAAAAAATATGGCTATGTAAATATAAGGTCTAACTTGCTACTGTTTGAGCCTAAAAAGTAGCTAAAGTCTCACCTAAAGTAAATGAACAGAGTTGATAATGAGGAACAGATACTACAGTTTGATCGCAATTCATTACAAATATTTATTTTAAATAAAACAATGGAGAAAATGTTGACTGCAATTCAAAATTTTAAAAAGCTTAATGCAAAAGGTGTACGAATATTAGCAAATCTAAAGCAATGGTTCAGTTGGTCTGTATAAACAATTTTTAAAAATATTGAAATAAAGAAATATTGTGAGTAAAAAAACCTCCAAGTAATCATAAATGGTCTATGAAAGCAAAAACTATGTTATGGATAAAGAATTAAACTGATAGATATATAGATAGTGCTTAACTCTGTTTCATTAAAATAGTGGGAAACCCATGAGAACTGAACATAGGAAACTAGATATTGAGATGAGCATTTCTGCCCAAACCACTTCCCAAGATCACTATTTCAATGACCTTCAGGCTATAAAGATCATGTTGAAGCATGAAACAGATGCCGCCACTTGATGTTGACCTCAGTGTCCTTTTTTATATTTTAAGAATATAGTAAAGAAATTTGCAAATTGGAGAAGAGAGTTATCAATGATAATGTTGCAACTTGAAATTCGCGGTTATCCCCCTTTAACACTATCTTTGTTAACACAGAAGAGTAAGAAAACAGGATATAACAAAATATTTCATAATTATATTTAGAAAGTTCTGTGTTATATACTGAGCACTGGTTAGTTTTACTATTGTTTGTCATATTGAAATCAAAACTTACTGACTTTATATATAAAAGAGGATAGATGAATATAAATAAGCTGAACATCAAAATAATCTATTGTAGCGGAAACATATAAAGTCAGTAAGATTTTGATCCATGATATTGGAATAAAATAAAGATGAGAAATATCCAGAGATGGAAGAAGAGGCAACAACTACAACAGGTTTGACATTGATGCAACAATAAAATCCTACAGTTCAAAAAATCTGTCATATTTTCCTGGTTTCCCTGACACCAGAAATTGATATCTCCCCACACACGAAATTAAAATAAGAAACATAAAAATTCCTGACAAATATCGAATAAAGGAAAACTATACTAACACAATTTTTTCTGTATTCATCAAATGTTAAAATTTGTTTTACAATATATATATATATATATTATTCCTGAGGAATAATATGTATATTTATTAATATATACTTAATAGCTTTGTTATATTACATTGAACACTATTTTAATAACATCAGCACTCAATGATTTTTTTATATATATATATATATATATATATATATATATATATAGTTTAAAAATCAGGAGGTTAGTTGAATCTGCTACCTTGGCTTGAACCTTATGGTCTGTAAGGTTGAAACCAAGTTAGTGGATTCAACTGACCTCTCCATTTTTAAAGTTAAAAAACTCTACATGTTACTTTTACTTTTTTTTTTTACATGTGTATTGAGCACTTTTAATACTACTGTTTCCTGGTCTAATTCAACACTGACCATTACTTTTATTATTTATATATATATATATATATATATATATATATATATATATATATATATATATATATATGTATGTATGTATGCACACAGTACTCAATTTCCAGTTTTGATAGTGTCCAAAATTGTCTCCACATCTTTGTTGGAGGCAAATTATTTTTCACCCTACACCCTCTGTCACAGATGAAACTTTGCAAGCCTCTCACTGCTCTATTATTATTTCCACAGAAAGTGCTCGGATGAGCTACATTCCTTAGCTCTAGCCAGTTCTAACCTTCACAACTAGGACTCACCATGCTATGTGCTTTGTAGCAAACCATCCTCATTTGCTCTGCATTCCATTGGTGATAAGTAGTTTCTACTTGAGCAGCTTCTTCCTGCAAACCACTTCTCTGTGGAACCAACTCCCAAGAGGATGTTTACCCAATCACTACAATCTTAACCTAGGATTAATGTTTATCTTCCCCACATATACACATAAAATTTGCCTCTTAATCTGTAACTCTCTACTTTGAACTTCACTTTCAAAAAAAAAAACAAAACACATAACTGAGAGTGTGGTTTGAGTGTGAATTTTCTGTTGGTATGTTGGATAATGTTTTAGTAAGTAACTGTGTGTATGTAGATATATATAAGAGATATAAAGAGAGAGATTGGTCAATACACTAACACATGCTCAATGATTGTGCTAGTCAACATGACTGAGAGCTTGGGTGTACTAGCCTTGTTCAACTATTGGTCATGCCACAATATGCACTCTCTCGGAAACTGTAACTAAGGTTCACTCAGCATAGTTGCAGTATAAGTGACAGTGTGGCATTGTGGGTGTCACAAGAAACTCAAGCATGCCTAAGCAGGTATCTGTAACAAGGATAAGTGAGCAGCTATAGTAAACTCCATACTCTCCCAAGACTGACAGATTTCTATATATATATATATATATATATATATATATATATATAAACAAAAACTAAAAATTCTTGAAGCTATATATATAAAACAGTTGAAACCTAATCTGAACAAAATAAACTACAAAATCTCCACAAATATTCTTAAATGCTTATAATTGATAACAGAAGCCATTGGTTTATACCAACAGTTTCCCATACTTAATACTTCTCATTTTCATTCTCGTGTGGTCATGTGTGACGTCATGAGCTGTGATGCGATTTTCGCTTCCGTGTCTCGTATACACCAGTTTGTTGTTGCTTTGAAATTTTTCATGCAACAAAAACAGATTATCATTATTGTTTTGTCCGTGTATTGTTTGATATATTGAAAAATGTAATTGTCATCTTTGATAATGGCTTATGTAAGCTGAAAGCTTAGACAGGATTAAAAAACATGTATCAATATGGTGATTTCAGTAGGCAGTAGAATCTTTTGAGGTTTTTAGCTGCATTTTATCTAGAGACTGTGTCTTGATGAAAACACTCATCCTCCAGTATTAGAAATCATATTGCAGGATAACCCACACATATATTAGTATATATAAATGGTTCAAAAATAATATCAATATCAAAGACACTGCAAGATAACTAGTTATCTCCCTCGCACTAGCAACATGAAAAGTTGGATATTATAAACAAATAATATGCAAATATGTGTGGCACATATTGTATATATGATGGCTATCAACTCATTATGACCGTTGTTGACAAGATAAATCTATGATTGCAGTTTTGAATTGGCTTTTTTTTTCAAGAGTTGTTGCCATTTACGACTCTAGAATGCAGTTCTGTCCTGCTATGTAACACATACCTGTGGAAGATGAGATAGCTTCATAGATTTCTCAAGGGTATTTGCATCCAAAAGATTATAATGAATCCAACTGGAATTTGAAACTGGCTCTCTTTGATTTCTGATTTTGAGCTGCTTTTCATTACACCACATGTGCATACATTGTATACATGCATACAAATATCACTATATGGATAAATAAATTCAAGGTTTGCACATGCTTAAATGTATGAGAATATAATGTCCATATATATATATATATATATATTCAAAAATTATAATATAAGCATGTTATAACATGACTACAAAAATATCCATTTTGTTTTAACACTTCTGGTGTCTTGTCTGTTTACTATATATATATATATATATATATATATATATATATACACACTTCCTTATCTCTTTTCTAGCTCATGCCAATTCTGACACAAGGGGAACAGATAAAGTTTTTGAAAAATAAATATATGGAATAAAAAAAAATAGATTTTTTTCCCACAAAGATTGAAGCCAAATATATAATGGCATGTGTCACATTGGAAAATTAAACAAGAAAAGATTTTATCTCAAGGATTCATTTTCTAATTTTACCTTCATGAAATAGTTGAAATAAAATTTGCAAAAATAAAATAAAAAGTATTTCTTTCATTTTGTGTGTGGATATTTTTTAGGAGACTAAAAGCTAAGCAATTGATAAGTTTTCATAACAAATTCATACATAGTCATAAGGAAGGCTAAAAATTCAATTCTGACAGTTTAGATATTTCTGAACATGTTTAATACAATGCCCATATGAAAGTCTTGATCTGACAAGTCTGTTTAAGAACCTAACTCTAGTTTTTAGGTTAATGTTTAGGTTTTGTAGCAACATGCAGTGTTGTGTGAAACTAACCCAAGCACTACATATTCCATGTTCAAGTTCTTTATCTCCTATGCTAAATTTAAAAAACCGATCCCTACATTGAGGTATTTAAAGTGTTTAGTATTTAAATTGTTTAGTATTTACTAATTTCATATCCTGAATTTTTACGATGGATTCAGGGTATGTGCTATTATTGTTTTCATTCCAATTCCAGATCATTTTTTCTGTTTTGGAAAAATTTATCTTGAGTGCTATTTCTCAGAATGCTAGGTAGAGGATGGTGATTTTTTGTTCAAGATCATTTTATACTAACTATGAATGTGTATGTCGTCAGCATAGCGGCCTAACAGGTTGGAGAATGTGTGAAATGATGGGGCGGGGTTTCCATCCTAACTTTTTGTTTGGAGTAGCAGGAAACATCAACATCTTGATTATGTAATTATTCTCTCTTCAAGCCAATTGTGCTATCCATTTTAGTTGTTGCTGCTGTTGCTAGTCCTCAATTGATATGGTTTCTGTTATCTGGTACATTTCTTTGTTTGTGATTCTGTAGCACAAATCTGCAAGGTTCAATGATGGATGGTCTTCACCAAGAACCACAGGCTTCACTTTCTCAAAGCCATTTTTAAGCATTGATTTTAGAAAGCGGTTATATACAGCTGACAGTTTAGATATTTATGAACAGGGTTGGCACCTTGCATATCATCCATATGAAAGTCTCAATCTGACAATTCTATTTAAGAACATGACTTGAGCTTTCAGGTCAATGTGTTGGTTTTGTAGCAACATGCAGTGTTGTGTGAAACTAGCCTGAGCACTACATATTCCATATTCAATTTCCTTATCTCCTATGGTAAATTTGTTACAACTGATCCCTACATTGATGTATTTAAAGTGTTTAGTATTTACTAATTTCGTATCTTAAATTTTTATGAAGGATTCAGAATAGGCGATGGCATCTTTTATTCTATGGACAATATTTGTTACCCCACATAGAGAATGAACTTATATGCTTTTCTGGATTAACCTGTCTTCCCTGCTGGTTCAGACCAAGTAGCTCAATTTAAGGTAGTTGTTTTTCTCTAGTTGGATAATACTTTCTGTTGCCTGGTGAATTCTTGTCAGAGTAATTTAGTAACAGACTGACTTTATGTTGCCTGGTGAATTCTTGTCAGAGTAATTCAGTAATGGACTGACTTTCTGTTGCCTGGTGAATTCTTGTCAGAGTAATTCAGTAACGGACTGACTTTATGTTGCCTGGTGAATTCTTGTTAGAGTAATTCAGTAACGGACTGACTTTCTGTTGCCTGGATAATATCCTGAGAAGAATATAACAAGTGTCATCACTACTTTCATTCCAATTCCAGACTATAGTTTCTGTTTTAGAAAGGTTTATCTTGAGTCTTATTTCATAGAACTCTTGGTAGAAGATGTTGATTTTTTTTGTTAGACTGTCTCGCCAACCCATGGTAAAGCAATACATTTATTTTTTAAAGGAAAGGGCATCTTCTAAAATGACAAATGCAGTCATTATGGAAAAGTGAAGCAAGACTAATGAGTACAAGAAACAATGTCATCTAATATCTTAATGATGGACAAACATGGATATCTATATTTTAGAAATGCCATACTGAATGCTGCACTCATTAAGAAATGCTTAATGGATGACTTATACATGTTTCTGTCTCATTGCTACAGTTTTGGCACATGTTCTGCTTGCTACTCCACCCCACAGACTCCATGTTTTCTATTCCGTGACAGCTGATATAAAAATGGAAGGTGAATGATTTAAACAACAGAAATTTGATATCATTCGTGATGGCAAATACGTTGCACAAAGTCTAGATGTTTACTTCTTAGTACAGAATTCTCAATTCTTGAGAGTATTTAAGTGATAAAAAAATGTGAGAGAGGAAGATAATGGGTAGGAAAGACAATGAAAGAGAAAGAGAGTAAGGAAATGTGTTGGAAAGAGTGAAACAATGAGCAAGAATGGGAGCAAGTGAGAGAAAAGAGGAAGAAAATAATAAGAGAGGGAGAGAAAAGAAAAGAGAGTGAAAGTGGGAAACAACAAGAGAGAGAGTGAAAGTGGGAAACAACAAGAGAGAGAGTGAAAGTGGGAAACAACAAGAGAGAGAGTAAAAGTAGGAAACAACAAGAGAGAGAGAGAGTGAAAGTGTAAAACCAAGAGAGAGAGAGAGAGTGAAAGTGTAAAGCCACAAGAGAGAGAGAGTGAAAGTTTGGAAAAACAAGAGAGAAGGAAAGTGAAAGTTTGGAAAAACAAAAGAGAAAGAGAGTGAAAGTTTGGAAAAACAAGAGAGAGAGTGAATATTTGGAAAAACAAGAGAGAGAGAGTGAATGTTTGGAAAAACAAGAGAGAGAGAGTGAATGTTTGGAAAAACAAGAGAGAGAGAGTGAATGTTTGGAAAAACAAGAGAGAGAGAGTGAATGTTTGGAAAAACAAGAGAGAGAGAGTGAAAGTGTAAAACCACAAGAGAGAGAGAGAGAGAGTGAAAGTTTGGAAAAACAAGAGAGAAAGAGTGAAAGTTTGGAAAAACAAGAGAGAGAGAGAGAGAGTGAATATTTGGAAAAACAAGAGAGAGAGAGAGTGAATATTTAGAAAAACAAGAGAGAGAAAGAGCGAGAGTGAAAGTTTGGAAAAACAAGAGAGAGAGAGTGAATATTTGGAAAAACAAGAGAGAGAGAGAGAGTGAATATTTAGAAAAACAAGAGAGAGAGAGAGTGAATATTTAGAAAAACAAGAGAAAGAGCGAGAGTGAAAGTTTGGAAAAACAAGAGAGAGAGAGAGAGAGCGAGTGAAAGTTTAGAAAACAAGAGAGAGAGAGAGAGAGAGAGAGAGTAAAAGTTTGGAAAAACAAGAGAGAGAGAGTGAAAGTTTGGAAAAACAAGAGAGAGAGTGAGAGAGAGTGAAAGTTTGGAAAAACAAGAGAGA